>JANSTR010158973.1:0-10191 GCA_025434805.1 Antipathozoanthus remengesaui
GAAGTCGAAATATAGGTGGCAAACTCAAAATATCGTTCACTCTTTATTTGTGATTGGTATATATATATATATATATTTATAGCAACACAGAGCGATTATGAGGCGACCTCTCCATCACTGCTCCCACAGTCATCAAAATGTCCATTTACCGGCTCTTTGTAATGGTGATGAACCAGATTCGTCAAATCCGTCCAAGATGTGTTAAATTTTAACATTTCTTAAGAATATAAAAGGAAAGAAAAAGAAGCCTATTTGACTCAAAACGCGTAAAGATAGTGACTAAAAATGTGAAGTTTAATTAAGCTAAATTCAAAGTGTCGCTAAAATTTCACGGAAGTAATGCCTAATGGTACATTATTAAACTCTTAATAATTGCCAGGTTCCTCGCTTCCAAAGCCATGCACTAAATGAACTAGCAGAAATCTGATTCAAAACCAAATCTGTTCGCCTTTAAAGTTTATATTTTAAAAAAAGTAGAAAACAGCCACTTTTTTTGTAACAGTACAGTAACACCTTGACATCTTACGCCGGACACTGAGAAAATGCCTCGGCCTAAATACACCTGCGTCGAATACTGCAACTCTGTTTTTACTGAATGCCCGCCAACATCATAAGTATAAGAATAAAATGTACAAATAGTAAAATAATTAAACAAATACACAAACGTTTTCGACTAAAGGTGAACTTCAGGTGTATAAGAGTCATAGTACATAAATTACATACACGCGATGATGTCCCACTTTTATACAACTGAAGATGATATTTAATAGTCGAAGAAGTTTGTGTATTTTAAACTTTTCAATATCATTTTACCATTTGTAGATTTTAATTCATATATTGACGTTTTATAAAGCCTGGTTTGCATATAATCGTCCGGATCGTCTCAATCGCCATTTCACAGGGTCCATCAACAAGAACAAAGCCATTTAGTTTGGATGAGTTGGTCATTCTTTGGTAAATTCACCCTTCTTTCTTTATTCCAGCTTAGTGAATTCACTTACATGGTATATCAAACACACTATATAATAAATATTTATCAGTTAATAGTTTAGTGCGTTCGGAAAATCGACAGACTCAACTTTTACAGGTGTCGACAACTTCGCCGATCCGGAGTCTGTTTCTTATACTTCAAAATCCCCACATGAATTTTTTGAAAAGATAAATTTAAAAGGTTTGCTGGGCATCTTGTCTTCTCCAGGAGGATACCTTTTCATTGGTTCACAGCAGAAAATTCGCAGTAGTTAATTTGTCCATTCTTGTCTTTGTCCAGCAAGGAGATTAGCTGTTTCAATTGCGTATCGGTCAGCGGTATATTGGCTCCGCGCAGGCCCTTGAGCATCTCCTCTGGCCCAATAGACTGAGACTTCTCCTTGTCCAAACAGTTGAACAAATCCACCGCCCTCAGTCGCTTCTCAATTAAGTAATTCTTCAAGATAGTTAACAAGTAGTTCTTCTCAGATTTCTGTTCTCCTTCATTGACAAAACGAGGCTTTGAGTTTGGCTTGAGCGAGGCGGCGGGAGAAACACCACACGTAATCTTGATGCCAGGTTTTTGTTCGAGACATTCATCCATGAGATCATGGAAATCTTTTCTAACCAACACATCAGTTAGATAAAGCTCTTCTATGGCGGTATCTGGGTTATTTTTTATTGCCTTCAGCAGAATGAAAGATCCCTGGTTTTCTAGTGGGTTGTGTCCCATCCTCAGGATTTTCAAGGTCTTGTTTATCTGCATCAATCATGAGCAGAGAGTATTCAGTAAGAAAAAAAAGTTTTTGGTGTAGAAATAAATCGGCGTTTTATGAAATAGATTTCACTTACACGGATACTGTTACAAGCAAGAAAACCGACAAAAGCTAAAAACAAACTCAGCAAGTGGGAAAAAAGAGTTAAAGTGACGGTAGATATAATAAGAGTGATATCGTACATAACCACACCTCCAAAGCCAAAACATATAGCTAAATCTTTAAAAATATGAACGAACAGTATGTCAAATGGCTGCTAAGTTATACACCCGTATACTATCATGTTGGTTCAACTAGAAATAAAAAGTGTTTAAATACAAAACCTTATTGAGCGTGATAATGGCTAAATGCCTTTCTTTTCTATACTTTCACCGACTTTCACAGCCCGTACCTCGAGACCCTTAGCCACATCCACTGCCCCCTTCTTTGTTATGCGGTTGTGGCTAAGGTCAAGATCTGTGAGAGTGTTGTTCTTCTTCAGGGCTTTCCCCATGGCGGCCGCACCTTCATCAGCAAACCCATTCCAGGAAAGGTCAAATGTTTCGATTGTGCAGTTGATGGCCAGTCCGTCGCATATGGCCATTGCGCCTTTCAGCCTATAAGAAGGTTGAGCAGTCAGCATAAAGTTTCTCAGCTGCGCTGGATGGTATATAAAGTAGGCAAACACTAAAAGATGCCAACAGATCCCCCTTCTGGCAGGAAAGTTTAAAGCTTGGTCTCGCGAGCGCGCAGCGAAAGGAACGGAAGTACACCCTAAGCATAAGAATTTTTACGGTGAAGAACGGAAGGTTTTGCTCTACGTTTGGTCTCCGTTTTGTTGCGTCGCTCGTGTAAACCAAGGTTTAATTGCAATAAAATTAGAAATATGAGGAGAAACTGTCAGGAAAAGGGAATCCTTCCTTACGTCTGAAAATATCAAACTTAATATCACAAACACGTTAGAACTGAAAAGGCCAACATGTACCTATTTTTTTCTTTGATATTATTATTATTGTGATTACGAAAAACATGCAGTGAACACGCTAAAAAGAATTTCATTGTGTCATTATTAGTATATTATTTTAAAAACATGAAAAAGAACCTTGTGGATTGTTTATCGCTTTATAAATACAAGACAAATCGAGAAAAAAACTGACGAGATGGTGGTAAACTAAGCAAGATTGCGCGAATCTTACATTATCATGCACGTTCTAATATGAAGTTTCACTCCTACCTCAAGTGATTCCAGCTCAATATCAGGGTCAAGACGCCATCATTAGCTGCTAATGCCGGCCCTAGGATCTCTCCACCCACCTCACAAAACGAGTTCTTACTCAAATTCAAGTATTTCAAAGTCATATTTACACGAAGCCCCTCCGCAAGCGGCTTAGCATCTTTGTCAATGAAATTATTGGCGGAGATATCGAGCCATCGCAGGTATGAATTGTACGAAAGCATGCGGCCAATGGCGTATGCGCCACGTGCGCCCATATTATTTCCCGAAAGGTTAAGCTCCGTGATGTAGCAGTTGTCCCTAAGCATTCTGCTGAAGTACTCCGTTCCCTCTTCGTCCATTCCATTTTCGCGTAAGTCCAGCTTTTCAACCGTCGTGCTCTTGGCTAGGCAGCAAGCGAGTGCCTTTGTGCCAAGCGGCCCGATGCCGTGATGTGCAAGACTGATTTCATGTCTGTCGATGTTCTGTACGAAGTACGAAGCGGGAGTGACACCAATTCTACGGCAAGCTCTGAGGTAGACCGATTTTCCCATGATGTCAAAACTTGGCCGTCTGGAGCCAGATGGCTTCACTTCACTATCTGAACATTCCAAATCAGTATCCCACTCGGCGTCGTCTTCTTCTTCTCCGTTGCCCTCCTCTTGAAAAGCCGCTCTTTTTGTTTGTTTGATTAGGTTTTGATTGTTTCCCGTGTTTTGTTTGTTAAGTGTCGCTCTATTCACGCTGGCCATACTTTTCTACTGCTCAAACTTGGTTTCATTTGAGGAGAACCCGGAAAACGAACCCAATATTTGTTCGCTGACTTGCTTGCTACTAAACTCTTCGACAAGAATTTTGCCGTTGTTATGCACTCACTCTTTTTGTTTTGGCTGAGGGCATTGAAAACACATCAGTCTAACGCAGGTCGCTATTATGTCGCAACTTTTAATGGTAACCGACAAACTCCAGTCAACAACAAGTCTTTTGAAAATGCCAGTTTTGCAAACAAATTCAACATAAATTTCTCGACTCACTGCGTTGTTATAACATGGTGACACTGAAAAGATTCTTGTTCATGGCTCATTTGTAGATAAATTAGAAGCAGGTACAAAGGACGTTAATGAACTTGGACTTTTCATTTGATTGTTCTTTTGTGAGTAACCCGTCTGCTAAATGCACTGACACACAAATAATACGGTTGGTAATTATCAAGAAGTAATTACATGCCGTTTTAAACATCTCTCTTTATAACGAAAACAGCTTGAAACAACTGAACGCATAATCTATCTTAGATGCAAATTTTTGATTACTGAAATGTTTTGTTTTTAATTCGACATTTTTATTTCATTGAATATATAATAAAATCAACCGAGGGTTGACGAAAATAATTTTCCGCGCCGTAAATTTGGAAGAAAGCTAACGTTTTCAACCCCCGTCGGAGCATCTGACTGATATCATTTCTTCCAACCTTACGGCGTGGAAAATTGTTTTTGTCAACCCTCGGTTGATTCTATTATACGTTTTACCTACCCGCCGACGCAATCTATAGTCTTTTTAAAAACTATTTACTTAGACTTTATTTTGAATAATTGCCTTTAATATATTTTCGGGGACAAAAACGTTTTTATTTCTGCGATGACAATCTCGGAAATATAGATGTAATTTCGTTTGAATAATCATATTTTTAAATGCCAGGGATTACTTGCACCCAGGCGTCGGCGATGTGGAATGATGCCTCGCTTTTTCTTTTCGCGCCTTACCTTTCCCATAAACCCGACTGGTACGGGATGTGATACTAGAGTTACTGATACTAGACCTTCCCCGGGGGAAGGGGGTTGGGCAATTTCTTTGTGCATGATATTTTCGGCCACATTCAGACTGCAAGATTTTTTTAGAATGCTAGGTTTGCATGATTAGCGGTTGTGTTTTTGTATGAAATTTTTTGAACCATTTTTTTCTTGCACGAATTTTTCTTTTGAAACTGCCCACCCCCTCCCCCCAGAGATCTGATTGTGCGCCCCAAAAAACTATTTTATTGGAGACTTCCATAGCTTGGGTAAATTGAGGCACAGCTCTTCGACCAAAACAGTCTCAATCCCAATCTGTCTACTCCACAGTTCTTAGTTTCACTGCCAGTAAAAGTTTTGAATCCTGATTGCTGAAATCAATACGGAAAACGCGAACAAATCCGGTACAATTTCGTCGTTTCGTGACTTCGCCAATGCAGAATATATTTTCTCCCAACTAGCCGTCAATATAAAGTGGTATTTACGTCTCAAATCGTAAGAAGTTTATAAGAATAAAGAAATTGATCATCTTCTACCAAAGTATATTTTGGGGAAAAGGGAGATCAGTGTGTTAACTTGTGAGGAGAATTGAGTAACTGATCATCGCACATTTTTCAGACATCTCAAAAGCACATGATTTCAATTCCTGTCTTGATTTGTAGCTACATTTATAAAATTGTTCATTTGTTTCTTGAGTTCAGCGAATATCAAAGCCGATTCGTAACGTCTAATGATGAAAAAATGCTCACCTTGGAAACACTGCGAGATATCTAAACAATAGAAATGCATGACAAAGGAATAAACGATTCCCAATTTCATATCAATGATAGACAATCTTCGGTAATACCGATTAACTTAAGTGTACACAGCCCTCGCCATTGCCCAAATATTAATTCTTTAGGGCAGGCCGACATTCACAAGAACTTATTAAGACTGCTAAAAAAATTCATGTAAATG
Organism: Antipathozoanthus remengesaui; assembly: GCA_025434805.1. Lineage (NCBI taxonomy): Eukaryota > Metazoa > Cnidaria > Anthozoa > Zoantharia > Parazoanthidae > Antipathozoanthus > Antipathozoanthus remengesaui. The sequence continues at coordinate 5,682 of JANSTR010158973.1, forward strand.
TAAATCTTAGTTTAATATCGTTTTATTTGATCTTTTTGGGCATAGTATTTAATCTTTTTTTATATAGGAACATAAAAAAGTAATTGTATAATAATATATTTCTTAAAACCCATGCATACTAAACGTCAACATAAATTTGGACAATCCCAGGAAATTATTTTGATTTATACAGTCTTATACTTCAAGTTATAGGTGTTTTGAACAAAAAGACCAGAAACACTTGATTAAAGATGTTTATGCTTATACATGTTTATTGTGAGATTTCAAGCAACGAGAGAGCATAAAAACAACAAAAGAAAACAAAAGAAAAAGGTCAATTTGTCATAATATAATAATTATGTACAAAATGAGATTAAATGTAATCTTCCGGGGCATAATATTATGATTCATTAGTACGCAAAAGTGAAAATCAACTTCGAGTTATTGAGGGTTAAATTACAAAGAAAATTATCTTAAGACTGAAGGCAAGTTGATATCCCTCCGCGTTAGCGGGCTTTTGAGTCAGTTAGCGGGCTTTCGAGTTAGCGGGCTTTCGAATTATAGGGATTAAAATTACAGAAAATATGTGAGGCAAATCCAAGAGAAATCAATATTGCTTCGAGTTAGCTGGGAATTCGAGTTACCGAGGGTTTGAGTTATCGCGTTTAACACTTAAAACATTCAAACAAAATTTTCTCGAAAACCTTATCCAACTACCACATTCAGTGCACTGAACTGAGGGCAACTATGTGAACTCAAGTGCCGTAGATTTTTTAAAAGTCAATGAAATAGATTAAATAGTACATGATGAGACAATGCCAGTGTGGTTTAGCCTTCAATGCAGCCGCCTTACTTCCTTCTTCGGAAAACGTCCGCCCCACGCAAGAAGGAAATAAGGCGTCTGCATTGGAGGTTAAGTGTGTTGCTGTCCTACTCCAATTCCGATACAAGAGTCAATGTTGATCTGGGATTAATTCTTGTCTATTTTGTTATCGATAGCAAAATCCGATATATACAAAGAATGAATGAGATGGGGCTGGGGCTGGGAACCTGAACAAACACTTATTCGATATTTACAGCTTTCAACTTGAGATACAAAGGTACAGCGCGCGTTCTGATTGATTCTCGAGTAGTCTGCATTTCCCGTATTGTTCTTTTAAATGATCTATGCGCGCGCATAACCAGATAATTTTCTTTTGAAAGGAATACTTATTAATCTCGACCGTTCGATCTTTGCGGGAAATATCAAACTTCGGCCTCGACGCATTGACCTCGCTATCTTCAATACAGCATGGCCTCGGTTTGAAAAATTTCGGATAAAGACCTCTCTCTTGGTTAATAAGTAGTTAATGTTAAAAACGAGAGCTTTTAAAATGCATCAAACAAAAAGGCATCACAACACGTAGACTAAAAGAAAATACAAGTTTGGTAAAACGCTGTGGAAAATTGTCGAGTTCAACTAGGGTATAGGAGCAAACAGGCACAATGCAATCATTACGAGACGTAGTAAGCTTAACTTGCAAACAGCTATTTATTGTGCCTTTAGGGTCATACAGATTTTGCAATTATTCCTAGACACTAAGTACATTTATTCAAAAAGTTGTGCGGCTTTCTAAATGTTAAAGTAGGTTTGCAACCCAAAAACCATGACGAAGTTGATTGATCAGTCAAACGAGATGTTACTAAACTGTAGCAGTCGCCACGTCAAAATGTTTTTTCGACCAACTCAGTCAAACTTCTTCTAACTTCAATCTTATAACAAGTGCTTGGATCAGCTAGTTCAGTACTACGAGAGTCTTGTGTGGATTGCATCAGTCTGAGAAGGCCTACACTGTGACAAAGAGCTGCCCTGAGAAGTCTTCGAGATACCAATACCACATATTGTGCACGTGAACTACACTTGTCTGCTACACGTCTGAACAAACCGCTGATAAACTCCAAAATTATTAACCTTCTGAAACTTTAAATTCTATTTAAACGTCGCCAAATAGGCCACCACAAAACGTTTTTCTTAATAAATACTAGTGCAGTTATGCAACTATGGACATGCTTCCAAATTTCAACAAAACATAAACTACATGAAACCAACGATTTACCAATTTACCATTCTAAAAATCAGCGGAAGCGCAAAGAAACTCGACGAATTTTTTTCATATCCTCTTGTATTCAAATATTAACCCTGCAGAGGTATTTTTGTTATCGAGTTTCTAAATATTGCAATTATTCCCACTTACCGTTGACTCAATCCAAATTGTTTTAATTTTAAAACTCTATCGTCCTAATTAAATAGAACCAAATTCTCCATAATACCAAGCCACCGAAAATAAAACTTACGCAACCGATCACGTTCAGATAATCCGAGCGAGAAACAACGTTCATCTTTCCAAAACAATTTGCAAAAGCGGCAAATGAAGAAATCACTGATACAATTTGAAAAGGTATATGTACTTTTGATTCCTCGCACTTGAGTTGGTTCTTTAACCATACTCCAATCTTTTACTGGCAAAAAAACGCTTAGCAACGGGCATACTTGTTTTGGTGAACATTATCAAATAGAAGAACTTTGTTTCTCAGCCGCTAAACACCTTTATTCGTCTCTAAATCTAAGTAGATGGAGTTTTCTTCTTTCCTTTGCTTGTCTTCTTGACAACAACCTTGCGGGACGAGACAACCGTTTCTCCTCCTCCCTCCTCCTCATCGAAGCCATAACGCGTGGACTCGGCGGGCTTCGTCTCGCTTTCCTCCATTTCGGCGCTGAAGAAAGATCTGATCATGCTCTCTGAGGGCTCCACATGGATGGCAGTGCTCTCAAGCTCACGGGCTCGTCGGAGATTATCCACCTCCGTTTTCAAGAAGGATATCTCTCCAACTCCCTTCTGGAACTCGTTGTCCTTGTCATTCAACGCCCTCTGCAAGTCCTCCATCTGCATGCGGTAGGAATTGTTGCGGTTCTGCAGGTCTTCCAGGGTCCTGGACACATCTTCGGATTCGGCCTCGCCCTTGGTTCTGTAAGCCGACAGCTGCACGCGAAGTTGATCTTTCTCTCGCTCGCTGTCGTCGAGTTGAGTCTCCAGGCGAACAATACGCGTTTTGAGGGTGGTCACCTCGACAACCAACTGTGCCTTGCCGTCCTGGCAAGTCTTGTTCTCGCTTGACAGCTCAGCCATCCTGTGTTGCATCACAGTAATCTCATCTTCTTGCTCTTCGTTTGTCTCCCGACAGATCTCGTATTTTTCTTCAAGTTCCGAGATGCGCTTCTGGTATGACACGATCTCCTCTCTCAGGGTCACGGTCTTGGCATCGATGGTGCGGTAGTTCAACTGCGCAGACTCCAAACGTTCCCGTGTAAATTTGAGCTCATGCTCCATGGATGCGAGCATCCTGTGCGCGGCTAGAAGCTCTTGTTGCATTTCATTCTCTCGTTCCTGGCTCCTCTTGTACGCCTCTTGCAAGGCAGCATAGGCTGTGGACTCGTCATAATCGACACGAGTCTTCAGTGTGATCTCGTACTCGGCCTCAATCTTTATCAACCTAATACAAACAAAATTAATCTTAAAATGCGCGAGACTGTAAACATTTTCAGAGCTTTTTAGTCAATTGAGTTACAATATACATTTCGGAACTTGACTGATGTTTGGCTCATTTTGAGAGGCAGTGATATATATTGGTTCGGAGCATGACAAGGAATAAATCGTATATTGTATTTTCAATAGATATCACAAATTTGCAGAATTTATTACAGAGACTATCCCTCTCTTGGAAAGTAGGTAGGTGGAGTTGGCTTAACGAAAGTTAGGGATGTTGTAATAGGGACGTTTAACAAAAGATGCACGGGGAACTTTTATAGGATTAGAGAACTTAGTAAAAATAACTTTAACAAAGGCTGGAGCAAATTTTAGAAGGGTTTAATAAATGATCGACCTTATTATTAAAAGAGGAAGCTTAAGAAAGGGCTGTATGGTGATGTGATTAGAAGCTGGCTCAGATGGGTGTAGGGATAAGACAAGTAACGATTGAAAGTAATATTTGTGGTCACTGGAGGAGTACCTCTTCTGCAGGTCGTCATTTTCCTGTTGAAGGTTGTCCTTGCTGTTCTTGAGCGCCTCCAGCTCTGCCTGCAGGTCGGCGATCTTCCTCTTGGCGGCCTCCAGGTCATGGTAGAGCTTGTTCTTGTCGCTTTGAGTTGCCTGGTTCACCTGTTCCAGGTGTGTAATTTGTTTCTGCATCGAGTCCAGTTTATCTTCCAACCTGAATCAGAAAACCCATAAAAGTTAGTTGCGGTCACTGAAGGAGCAAAGCACAGCCATAAATAGACAGGTAATCGTATGTTTACCACATGTTAGCGCGTGCTGCTCAACTTGAGCTAAACAACAACAACAATTTTTATTTCCACAGTTTTCTTACATTATCAAGTAAATTTAAATAAAAACAGAGTTGTAGTGCTTGGACACCTGAATTAACTATAAGAAGCTAATCTAGTCAGGTGCATCATCACGCAACGCGTCAGGTGTTTAACCCTTGAACGTATAGG
>JANSTR010158983.1:0-10191 GCA_025434805.1 Antipathozoanthus remengesaui
TCACATGTAAAATTTCATGCATGAGTGACCGAAGTGAATAGCGCAGGATATTCGGTGTTTGATGAACCAATCAGAGCACGCGGAAAGTGCTATTCACCTGTTTGGTTAATACTAATCAGTGATAATCAGGCTGTTATCGTCTACTTACACATCACACTGACGTTCAGTAATAATCTGAGGGTGTTGTCGCCTACTTACACGTGACACTGACTTTCAGTGATAATCTCAGGGTGTTAATCACAAGTTGAGTTGCTAAAGATGAGAACAATATGACGGAGGTTGAAGTTACCAATATTTGGAGTAATAAGGTTTGGCAAAATTTACTTGCTCTTCTGAAAAATCAGGTTGTAGAGTTAAAAAGAGACATGTGGGATGTGGCGTCAGTCTCTAAGTCGGCTACGTGGCCAGATTAAGACTATATATATATATATATATACAGCTATTTTCGACAGCCACAACCTGTGACTGATATCGTCTACCTGGGCGATATATTTTGAACAGTTCGTAAGTTGTGATAAATAGACGCATGGGAACAAGCGGGCAGCTGGGAGTTTTTGCGTGGAGGCCGGGGAGGGGAAGGTGCATTACCGGCCCCTATCGGACCAGATGCCATACAGTCCTTAACACTGACTTCTTGAATCAAGGAGGAAAGACACGATAACTAAAGTGAAATCGATTAGATCTGGTGGAACACGAGTAAGAAGACAGGTCCACAAAGCCGGCATACAAAAACACTGAGCTGTTGTCGGATTTCCTCTGAAACTAACATGATCTTTGAGTAATAACGTGGCCACTAATATAACAACATTTGATTCTACAAAAATCGGCCTTATGTTCCGCCATGTGTTCTTATCAAGCATTGTATATTGAGGCGACGAAAATGACAATCGTGTTTTCTGGTATGGTATACCTTGACGAGTGACGGCTGATAACCCAACTACATCAACAGGAGAAATTACCGTGTCCAACAATTAATTGCACTCATTTTTGCAGTGTGGCTAATCTTGTTAACCTGAACAATTGCATTGTCTCCAAGTTTAAAGTAAAAAAAACACTGAATTCTAACCGGACAGGATTGGGTCTAGATATTTAGAAAGGGTCCAGTAGCATGAACCGGACCCAGGAGGCACATTCGGGGACATGTTCTCTTGGAAATGTTTTATTATTGCAGTTCCTTATATGACAATTCTCTAAATTTAAATGCAATTTATGCTCTTTCACAAAGTTAAGAAAAAAATCTGTGATAACGGAGGCAGTTAAGCATTTTTTTCTGTTTTATACTAATAATGAATTCAGTATACTTAAACTTTCGAGGAACGATGTTTAAAACGACGCTGCCAAAATTCAGTAAGTATATTTTAGCTCATTCTAAAAATGTTTAACTGAATATAAAAGCTAGAAGGTTTAATCCGTTTAGCCATATCTTGATACTGGGTAAAACAGAATAAGTTTTTTATTCGTCCATTCTTTTGTTTGTATATTAACTTCCAAATTTCCAACAATTTTATTTATGCACTGACTGCATTGCTAGCTAATTCAATTCGGCTCTTGTACAGGAATTCTTTGTGGGTTGTCATAAATAGCTTTCAGCCAAAGCTCCAAACAAGTCTGCGGATGGATGTAGTTTACAATATTGAATATATTTCGGTACACCGATCTGGGAATAAGAATTCTATTTGTTTATAATATTTTAAGAACAATGTATCCAAACCTACGGCAGAGGTTCACCAGTACTGACTGAATATACTACAGCCCATCCAAAATATTGTTAAGAATATTAACAATTATGAAACGCTTGAAAATATGAATTTATACAGTTTTTATAACATCTTTCTATTCGCTTTGTTCCGAAATATAGATCAGTATAGCAATTTGCGACTGCTACTCATCGATGCGCATTGATAGAAACCGAGGGGTGGTGACAAAATGTCAGTTAACTTTAAGGCTGAAAAGAGGCCAAAACAAAATGAAGAACAATTTAAGAATATTTGAGACCTCATGCTGTGACAAAGAAAGCAGTACTGTTGTTATTTTTTCAATGTAAAGAGCCATTAAAATGCATGGAGGTCTTTCAGTTGCTGTTGATTAATCAACATTCGAGCAAATTTCATCAGTTTTGGTGCATATCAGCCTCTGAAATCTTGATTTTTGACGCTTTAACAGAAAGTCAGTTTATAGGTTTTGACAACAATCTTTAAACTCAATGCTTGATGGTAGGATGCTAAACATCTCCCATAGGGAAATATGAACACATTTCAAATCTTTTGTGAATGAAGGGAATTAATTATTATCAGCCAAAAGAGTTACACCGGTTTTTGGTTACAAGTAATCAACTTTAATATATGTCTCAAGAACACTAGAGCTTTTGAAAGATTATGTGCTGTCTGAACATGAAGCGTGCTGCAAAAACGCAGGAACAAATTCAAGATTTGGTAATTAATGCGGTACAACAAAGATGTTTCGACTGTTGACTTGACTCTATCCAGTTTCGTTTTTATCGAAAACAATATGCCATCACGGAAGGTCATTAGTGCATGGTCGTTGGATCGAAACTGATCTGAAAGTAGGCGGAAATCTAAGGATTGACTAAACTGAACCATGTTATGGATGACTTTCTGCAAAAAAAACCCCATCTAACAAAAATCGTGCTTCATTTTTGACGCTCTAAGGTCTCTTTGAGCACGCTAATCCTCCAAAGTTAAGATAAACTTTCTCTAATGCCAGTAAACAAAATAAAACTGAAGAGCAAATAAACATGACCGATCAATGTTAGAAGCAGTAAAATTAAAAGTTTAGCTAAACTTAGAGCAAGACGTGAAGGACTAAGCGGTTTATGTCTACTGAGAATCGTTGATAAAAAGCTAATGATAGAACTAGAAAAACACGAGTTCGGTTTGGAAGCAACAGCTCAACCAGGCGAACAAGTACTTATTTACGTTTCTGGCAAACAAAATCAAGATTTGTATTTGTTTTCGTATTGAGAGTTGGTCCGCTTTGTATACACCAAGGCTTGCAGAAAACAAACATTTACCCATATCCTTAAGTCGCTTTCAATTCTCAGTGGATGAATCGACGTTTTATGTTGACTACACAAGAACGAATCGCTTGCGATCATACCTTTTCGACGTCCTTTTCTGACTGCAATTTGAACTACAGTGTTACCCAAGGAACTGTAAGTGTGACTACTGCGTGGAAGTTTGTCTCAAAAATAGTTGTAATATAATAGAGATAGCTAGTAAAAACTGGTCGACTCTCTGCGGGGCACCACCTGTCACGTCAGCGCTCTTCGCCCACTCACAAATACTGTAAATTTGTGAGTGAATTCACCAAGCAAGATACTTTCGTTCTTGGAATTTCATGTGTCTGCGATGAGGTGAGCAGATATATATAAGCATCACAACTGTTATCTTGTCTTTTGCACTTGACTGACAGTCGAGTTATGAAAGTGGAATGTAATGTAGCAAGGGACTGCTCCGGCCAGTTAACAGGCAATATTTCTTGGCGGATTTCATTTACATAAATTTGTTTTATAAAAGCTTTCATAATTGTTATTATTTCTGATACAGCTTTTCTCCAAAAAAAGATAACCGATAGTGACTTCGTATAAAATCCAACTTTAAGATCTTTATCGTCCCATATGGTGACAGGCACCTGTTGCGGAGGCAGGAAATGATATTAATGAATAGATTGACCATGTTCTTACTCTGTTCCATTATAGAGTAGGAGCACAATTGGCTTTGTTAAGTGGATAAAGATCTCCAAAATCGGCGTCGGTATATTAATGGGGACGGTCCTGGAGGTGGACAGAGAGTGTGATACACCTCAACCATATTAGCTCTAAATATGATAACCAAATACAGTGTTGACACGTAAATAAAGATTAAAGTGCATTATTATCATTATACTATTGTTATTATTATAACTATTTATTATATTATCAATACTGTTGTTACATTTTCTTGCTTTTTGTTGTCAGTCTCTCACACTACCCGGCTATTAAGGAAACTAACTGTTCTCTACTTGATTCGGAAAATAATACAGATATCTACATTTCTTAAGAAACCTGATTTAGAATTTCATTTCGTTTTGAAACTTTGAACTTTGAACGGCTACAATCTACTAACTTCTCTAAGATCTATCTGTGTCAATAATTGTCGGGTGTTTCTTGGTTGAGGAGTTGGTGAAATCCCTACACCTGCCTACATGTCTTAGTTAAAACAATCCCACTCATAATGGCAGGAGGGGTACCTATTGTTGCCATTGCTTGATAGAAACTCTGGCCTCTGGATGGCCATTCGCTAACGTAGCATAAAACTCCGTTTGACTCGAGAACACACGCTTTTTGAAAGTAGCAGCCAAATTTAATAAAAAAATATTTGTTTTTATTAAAAAATTGGGAAGTTACGAACCAGAGCCGGGGTTTTCTCCTAAAATTGTCCAGTGAGCTCAGGCTTTTCAGAGATAGTTACAGCTAACATTCAATGAAAAACAATACATATGTACAACAAATCCACGGGAAATTTTAAAATTACAATAAAATCTAAGTGACACAGAAATGTCAAATTTTCATTTAAAACTAGGTAAGAATTATCCTAAAAGTATGTTTTACAAAACTGTATTTCAGGCGTCCTTTTAATTTATTCAAAAACTTAGCTTATTTTAAGTGGGAACCATTGAACTCCAAAGGTTTACCTTGATATATTCGATTGTCTGTAAAATATCCATTTAACCTGTTCTAACTGATGTTTTCGAATCTGCATGGCGACACTAGACAAAGGTCGGGTTTGCGTACAGGAAATGTTGGATAATAGTTGTAAATAATTTGTGTTACTGTCTTCTTTGTCTTCATTCCGTTGATAATTTGCGTTATCCATAATGGATGTTCTCCTGTCGTTTCAGCCTAATTGGCATCCATCACTAGTGGATTTTGTAACAGATTCCGAAGAAAGAAAGAAACATACTACAACTAATTTCAGCGGCGTCCTAAAATTGCTATTCTTCTACCCTAACTGTGCATGCAATTCTGTGAAAGTGTTTCCCAGTGCCTGTGTACAACTGGTAGCTAATATTGAAACGTGTCTGTAATTAGCTCACCCTGCCCCCCTCCCTGCTCTCACACCCCCCACTCAGCGCAGAAGCACTGTAATTCCTTTGTCTATTGTGGTGATCGCAAACAAATGAGGGTTTTGTGTTTTCGCATAGTAAATTGTTGATTCCTGGTTAATTGCTAAGTCCATGGGGGTCTCCTTCACCGAAGGAACCAGTTTATACTGGTGGCTTCCGGCACGGCAGATGCCACATCGAAACTGATTCACTTGTCGTGAGCAAGCGCTAGTCTTGCACAATATAGTTTTTATGAATATTGCTTAGAAATCTTTTGTCAAGAAATTGCATTCTATCACCGGCATTAAACCACGAGTAACATGAATCATGAATAAGGAAAGAAACTACATGTTCCTGAAATAAAACGAAAATCAGTAACTGATCATCAGTAGGATACCTAAATGTGTGCAATTCTATAATTGGTTTCGACTTGAGCAAAAGACCGTCATAGGTGGAATATCTACCAACAAAATTGTACATTCATTCATCTGTGGAATTCGGCCCTTTACAAAAACTTTTATTCTATTCAAAACACTCATAGTGAGCTCATGCTTTGTTTAAGCAGTTATAACGACTAATGTAATAAGTACCCATTAAACTTACAAATACTGTTAACAATTAAAGGGACATACAAACACAGTTGAATCATGTTTGTGGATGTTTTAAAAACTCTGTTATATATGCAAATGACAACAGATCGTTCAGTTAGTATTGCAGACATATGCTCTTGCATTTGAAGTCGCAATATGAGTCAAACTAATGGATTTAAGGCGGCACATTAAGTCTATGATGGATCCTTATCATATTTGCTACAACCCATATAAACAGAAAGTCTTACTCGTGCTTTACTCACCTTTCTAGAAATAGTAAACCGGCTATATCGAAATGTATCGAATGCTTTAAGTCAACAAAGTTTCCGCTCTCAAATTCATTGCCAGTTCCTTGTTTAGCTTAAACGTTCAGGTTGTTTTGTATAATATGTAAACAGAGCCAAGCAATGAGCTGCCAATTAAAGCGACTAACCGAATAAAGTGTTGCAGTTTTAATTGGACTGTTCCTTGTTGCACTGGTCATTTGCTTCCTTGTTGCTTTAAGAGCACGCTGCAGTTGTCTCATTGTGTCCTTCTTCCGTAAGTATCTTTTTAAATGGTTTCGAAAAGGCTCAAATGAAAGCAGGGACGTGCCTATTGATTTTATTTGTCATGAAAGTGTCACAAGTTAACGAAACCTAAAAGAATTTTCTGAATTTTGGTACTGTTTTCCGCATGAAATAAATAAAACAATGACAGGCCACATCCACTAAATTTCTCTATTTCTTCAGGTTTCTATTACTCTATATTAAATCATCATAATGTTGGACTTTTACTGATATGAAAATAACTAGAATGGTTTCACTGATAACGCATTCAGTATGTCTCTTTACTACTTTCTCGGCTAATCTCTTTTCGCACAAACTCGAGCTTTAAGCTGATTGCCGGCTTGTTAATATCGAAGAAACCCCTCGAGAACATTACGCCCATATCGGAGCAGTTTCTGGATTAGGGAAAGTTACTTTAAATTTAATAAAGATAAGCTATAAGATCTCCTTGTTATTTGGAATAAAATCAGGACTGTAACTTCACGCCCTCTCATACTTGAGTGAACAGGGCCCGGCCGTTGTTCGAAGATAGGTTCAGCTAACTTTCGATTTACTGAAATTTTCTTTGTATCTGGTACTTCAAAATCTTGTTTTTATGAGGTAATCATGCTGCAACACTCCTAGGCGGAAATCCGAAATGATATGTCGCCCCAATCAGTCCATAAAGGAACAAACCCAACCTTAAGTTAGATTCTAACCAGCATGCCCTAGTAACGACCCAAGACTAAGCAACATGAGCCGGGCCTGGGTACGAGTTCATTGTAGATACGGTTGACATCCCAAAATATGGACAATACCAAGTACGAAAAGGATTCTGGGAGCCTTTTGTACCACGTTCTGTACCATCCATTGACTTGCAAACGAAGCGAACGGCAGCAGTAAAAAATAAGAGATTAGGTAATTTGACCGTTGAGAAATTACTTCTGGGTAATGCACTTTTCTCGAATCAGTCAACTTATTTTGTTATAGCTAAACAAATGTTATTATATCGTCTATTAACGCGTGGTTGACTGGTGAAAAAAGTAATGTCATTACATCAATCAGGCCGAAAGACCTTTTTCTTACATTCTTAGTTTCATTACTGGCTTAGGGTCCCCCCCCCCCGGGTTAATTTGTTATGACAAATAGCTTAGTCGTCCGAGGGTTAACCTACGGTTTCGTTCAGCTCCAAATAAGTCCATTTGGATCACAAGTCGTGTATTAGTCTATTGGGTTTCAGCTTAACGTTAGATACATTTCTTTGCAACCTTTTATCAACTAAACTCAGTTTACAAATTCTTGATTCCAATTTCTGAGCGCCTGGTCTGTTTCAAGCAATAAATCTGATTGGATCAACTTGAAATTAAAATCTAAGAACAATTTTCTTAAGACTAGAAAGAATACAGCTCAATATTAGACAGTATCTTTTCAATATTTCCCTTTCGCTCCTCTTTAATAACTCACCTAATTCTACTTTCGAAAAGTCGGGAATAAAGATTACCATCGGCTCGGGCATTTTAGTCACGTCTGCTTTCGAAACTGACATATTTTGTTATGCTTCGAAACTGCCGTAAGGGGTTGAACTAAAAATAATCATAAAATCATATGTCTTTTTATTGCACTATGGCTTAATATTTTTGGACGTCGGTTACTGTGAAGTTTGTTTCAGGTATTGCTATGTATGTTACTGGAAATATTGAATCGAAACGACCGATTAAATATTTACGTTAGTATATGTGAACGTTGTTGAATTTCTGATCACCTCACTGAGGCCTCAGAACTGAATTTATCATATGGTGCGAACCAAGAAGCTTCACTGTCGGAAATATTGTCGTTTACAATAACATAGAATATTAGACTAATGTTTTTATGCTTCTGTATATGAGACTTTATAACAGATTGTTTTTAAATTATTAGTAAAATTCGGTCACATTTGAGCCATAGCAGTGGTATTTAATGTAAATTAGTTTAGTCTTAAGTCCATCACACACGCAAGCCATTTTGTTGTCAGGAGACTCCCAATTTTTTGTCGCGGACGGAAAATCGGCCTGTGTGGAGTAGATCCCGACAAGCCACGACAAAATTGGTTTTAGACGTCCTGACGGAAGTGAGTTCAACGAGTTGGCTAGTGTGTAACGGACTCCGACAATATATCGACGACAGACATATGCTGCAACCAATGGAAAAGGCAATTTTGTCATGCGGGTTCATAATACAGCAGCTGGCGGAACAGCGCGAACAATCTGCAACTCGGTTGGTGTGTGATGAGGTCCGCACCCAAACAAATTTGACTCCGTCGGGCAAAAATCGGGAGATTTCCGACAAAAAATCGCCTAGTGTGCATGTGGCGGGCTTTATGAACATCAAAGGTTGCATAAAGTGTAAACATTCTTGAATAGGATTTTTAATACGACTCTTAGTAAAACAGATGTTCATTCATTGCCAGCCCTTTTGTGCTCATTTCATAGCCTGGAGTTACATTTAGCTATGATAGCTTGATTGTTCAAAACGTTTTCATCAGTTCATCGTTTGACAATATTATGCAGCTTGTCTCGTGTAGATTCATCCATTCTAGTGATATAAATAAATCCATAAGTTTAAATACTAGTCCTTGAATTAAAATATTTTAATTCAAGGAAAGTTTAACTTTTACATTTATTATGCAGCTGAAGTATGTCTCATATAAGCAAAGCAGGTTTATGCCCTCTCGAGACTCAGGCCATAAAGACGAGACAGTTGTGCTGGATTTTACAAACCAGGTTTATTTGTTTTACCTATGAATTAAACAGTCGTTTGTATCGCTCCAGACAGCATTGTTTACAAATTCAGGTCGAAGTTAAGCGCTTAACACCGATTAACGCTAATTATATCTCCTGTTTATTGCAACCGAAACTCTAATACTATCTGTCCACTGCGACTTCCAAACTGCTCTCTAAGTTTTCTCATTTATCATCGAGAACTTTCAAAGCTTCCACGGATAAATTTCCAAGGAGTTTGACAAACTTTCATCCCCTCGAGCTATACACAACTCACAAAACATAAGAGTTCCGAAGTTAAATTTCTGATAGAGAACCTAAAATGGCTATTGGAACGAACTGTCTGGAAATGTAATCACAGAGATTGAAATGTGATGGCTTCACACTAAATTTTTTAACAATTATTATTTCTGTTGCACTTTTAAAGTAATAAATTTTATTGTGAGGATTTTTTTGTAACAACCAGATTATTCTGGCTGTTTCGGTTCATTGGCCTAAATTTAGGGAAGTTTCAATCTTAATAGTTTTTCTCGGCCCGAGGAATGATTCCCGCAATTGGTCCAAAACCTTTTTATTTGTTAACGTAAACGAAATATCAATGGCTTTTCAACAGCATGTGATACTAATATAAGTATAGCCTTATAGACAGCATTTAACCAACTCGTTGGATCACAGTTAGACTGAGGGAAATGTTGTTTTGTAGTGTATTTCAAGTGCATGGCTAAATGAAAACATACAGGTCGATTTTGATCTTTATTATATGTATTGATGTCGGCCTGACGTTGGCTTTAATTTGTTTCTAACTTTTGATCAATTTAAAACTCATTGTTCTTTTAAAGTTGTTTTTAAAATAAACATGCCTGTGCATACTTTTTAAAAAAGCATTCGTTTTCAAACACAGTACATAACTGGTTACATTACAATAAGTTATATTAGGTGATTTTTATAAATTGGACCTGCTTTTGATCCTGCACCAAAATATCTAAAAGCAACGCGACCCAAAATTCTATAAACTTCCTTGTATATATTACTATATATCCTGGATTTAAAGTTTAATAAAAATAAATGGTAGTTTAATCACAACTATCACGATAACAGATATAGTAGTTTATGGTTAAAGTTACAGTGCTGTACAAATACCCAATTAATTCCTTCTGAGTGATAGCCCTAGTAAGGAAATGGGCCCACACGGAGAAAGAGAAAAAATCTCTGACC
>JANSTR010158994.1:0-10190 GCA_025434805.1 Antipathozoanthus remengesaui
GATCAAGACAGTTCGTCGGCCGACAAAAAATCGGGGGTCTTACGATAGAAAATCGTCTAGTGTGTAGCGGCCTTAAGATAGCCAATCAAATTGAAGCATTTGCGTTAGACAGTGACTAGATTTCTACTAATAACAAACAGTACAGAGTCGCTTGATTATGGGCTTCATATCTCACGTACCTTGTCATGTTAAAACTTTCTCCAGAGTTAGCCGCTTGTTCTAATTTTTCCATCAACACGTCCACGCTCTCATTTATCAGAGGTAGCATCGCTTTCATCTTCAGCGCGCTGAATGTTGGTGACAGAGTATTTCGGGCACGTCTCCATGGCTCTCCACCAATCCTTGATAACATTTTGTCGAATGGCGAAGGAACTTCTCCCATTTTCTAATTTCGTAAAAGAGAAGATGTGTTTCAATTTCCATTCTACTAGCTCTTTGGAATTGTCACAAGAATCAGCGCATTTTGAACTGGAAATTATATACACGCTTTTAAGAACGTCAGGCTGAAAATCGGCCAAAAGAAGAACACACCCGACACTGAGAAATGACCGAGAACTTTATTTTGTTACGTTACGGCAGAAAATCGCGTAACTGGCAAGTAGTCGCTATAGGGTAGTATAGGTTTTGCCGTGAGTCTCACGATTTTTGATACTTTCTCACGATCTCACGACAAGGGCCGAAATTTCACGATGTTTGCAGAAAAATGCCAGTAAAGAGTGGAAGTTGTGCTACCAAAAACACAAAAGATATCTCTTTCTATATATAAAACGCCGTGATCCGATGGCGACGAAAATTGTATATTTATTTTTCTTCACCATGACAAAGTCTAAGTGAGCTGTGCCCGCAATGCCACCCGATAGAAAATCGTATCGAGCAAGTAGGTCAGACATGCACAGTAGTCGCTCGGCTCTCACCTCTGTCTGTCGGGAAATTAGCCTGAAAAGTTTGTTTTGATTCGTCGCTGCGATCGTTCAAACACTATATACGGCTTTAAGCAGGGTCAATAACCAAAAGAAGGCGTTTTTTGAAATCTCACGATTTTTTTGCTGGCTCTCACGTTTTTTGACCATCAGGAGTTGGCAGGTCTGTAGTTGCTAATGCAACTTTGTTTGCAGCTACAGCAAAATATATCGACAGTTGACAAGAACAACTTGTAGGACTCCTCGCTTTCTCTTTTACTCTTACTATCACTACTTATATCTTCATAGATACACATACAGTGTGTGGACAGCAACTAGCGACTAAATTTTGTTTTCAGAACATTTCCTCTTGAGAAAAATAAACTGATGAGTACACTAAATGCGTATCATTATTTTAAGAACACTTGAAGAACATTTGGAGATCTTTGAAATCCCTAAAATATTTACCAACATTCAGCCTCGGCCCAAGAATAAGACGTTTCTATAAAAGAAAGACTATGTAGTGTAGGTCGAGGTCAAAAACCATAATTTAACAGTAAGAATACTTGCAAATATTAGTTTACGTTCAGCTTACGTTCGGATTTTAAATATTCACGTTCAGTTTTAAATTTTTACGTTCAGTTTACGTTCGGATTTTAATTTTTCACCAACTGTTAGCCTTTTAATCATATTTTTTACTTGCAAATATATTGCGACTGTACAGAAATGTTCTGGATTATCACAACGTTAAAACACTGAATCGTTGAAATGATTAAGTATTAAAACCAAACAACTCATCCAAGTTAACAAATTTAAAAGCAGGGAACTGATTAAAACACTTTATATATTCATTTAGAGGACTTAAATTCTACAAGGAATATATATAATGTTTAGCCGTTCCGGCACATCACACAAATGGTCTTAAAGAGAACGAGCAGAAATGGTCCCGTCAGCTACAGAAAAGAAACAGATTTCTTCGAATGTGCAGCTTACGAACAGAAGTATAGTTTTAGGCATTTCATACTTACTGGTCTGTCCTGAAAGTTGGGAAAATCTTTCACCATGATCTGTTTGATCATCTCGGGATCGGTAATAATCAACGCTGACTTTCCCTCAAAAGTAAACAAGGAAAATTCATTGCGGGCAGAAAATATGGCAAGTAACTTGCCATATTTCTTGCAATAGGTGTCGAATTGCAAATGAAGTTGTCCCTTGTGCCGGAATGCGTCGAGCAAATGGCCCAGAAATGGGAGCGGCTTTGGGCCCGGCACGCCAGGAAATTCTGCTTCTAGAATTCTTCTCTTCCTGGTACCCATAAAGTACAAAAGAAGAAAAAGAGTAGCGCTGACATAAATGCTAAACCATTGCTCCGTGAATGATTTTGTTACATTCTGTAAGAAATCCATTGCACACGCCGCATGCAGAACAATGTTAGTAACTGACTGAATCAAAATGGCGTTTCCTCAATTGAGTGTAGGTTTAAGCGATGCGAGCAGATACCTTACTTTTTATATCTTTTGTGCGAATCTTATATTTTCCATTTCTGGCACTTTTTTTGGACTCTATCCCGGAGTTTTATCTTTCTGTAGCTGTTTGTGTAACATGATAATTGAAGTTTGTTACAAAATCTTACCTTGGCTCCATTTCTCTACTTTAGTTAAACCTTCTGAGGGAAATTAATTTGATTATGCATTTTATGATACTATGAATTAGAGCTTCAGTCCTGTCCTTTCCTTTCTAGAATTCGACAAAACGGATGTGAATCAAAGAAGAATTAAAATTGCCGGAGTTTCTTTAATTTCACATTTGAAAAGGGAATCAGGAAGGTACATAGAAGAAAAGACAAAATACTGTAACAGCTTTGGTTTTGAGCTGATTGTTTTTAAAATATTGCAGAATGATGTGTGACGAGTGTGTCATAATAAAGCCAAAACCTTAATTTCATTTATTTACCATAAAGGCTACCCTTACACGCTAATGCTCTTTGCAGCTGCCAAGTATTAAAGGTGAGAGTGTCAGTACAAAAATAATAAAATCATTAAAAAGAAAGTCGTTAAAATTATAGTTGTAAACATTTTAGGAACCCAGCCGATGCTCAGTTGCTCTTTTAGTATTAATTTTTGCGAACATTTCAATAATTCAACATACCTTAGACCTTGGCCTTACACATTTTAGTACAGTTGATAGTTATAGAAAATAGTATTTGAAAATGTTACGTCCGTATATTTAACACTGCTATCAATAGCGGTAGTCTATTGTAGACCAGTCCGAACCGAAATATTTTATATTTATACAATTTTATTGATTTTATTTGACATTCTTTAAAATAAATATAATTCTGACCTTGAAAACGATTGTGCTGTTGATTTTAATCTCAAGATGAAATGCAATTAGAGTGTTGATTTAATTTGCAAATGTAAATCAGTTCTATTTTAGTTCCTGTTTTTGCTTTTGTTTCGATCTGTTTTAGTTTTAATCTCGATCATTTCATTGTAAATCTTTCAATATCTCAATATATACCACAGTTACATTTTGCACAATTAATGTTTGTTTCCGTTTTAATTTCTGTTTTATATGCAAGTTTCAAGCGTGTTTCTTTTTTCGATGTCATTCTCGTTTATCTATTGTTTGACAATTCGTTTTGTTTAGTTCAAGCAAAATTCATTTTGAGTTTTACCATTATCAGATTGAAAATTCGATTCGTTCCACGTGGCCGAGCGTTTATATCACGCAGAAACAAGAAAACAAATTTCTGTGTTCACAACACTGAAACACACACAGCAGTGTTCAACTTCAATATCATCTATTATTAGTGGCGTTCCTACACAGTCGGACCGCGATACGAGCAAACTCGGTACCAAACAAACAACATATCTGCGTTAGGGACCGATCGTTCAGTTTTCACATAATCCAGTGTTTGGAAATTATACTATCTCGATAAACTTAACAAAAAATACCTCTCTTTCCAATTAAAAATTGAAAAATGTAATGTGATGCTTTTGCTAATCCACTCTTGTGAAAATACAAGTTGGAGATGTACCCCGCTCCTTATGTTTGAGTTATGTATACAAAATGTAACCCCTCTTTCCATTGATTTATACCCCTTCCACTAAAGTCACCCTCCCCCTGTCCAATCAATTCATCGTTTATTCATTACGTCACCGGGGGGAACTGCGTACGGCGACAAAGGTTATGCACACATGCGGCCCATGCACATCAACTGGGAACACCCAAATTTAGTGGTTTTCACCAAGATCTCGATACGCACAGTTTGCATGATTTACTTATTTTTAACTTGAAAACGGGAGAGGTACTTGCCCAAACCCTCAAGCCATTAACCCTCTTCCAGAACAAAAACGACACTAAGTTGGATCATCTGCAGTATTTCACAGTTATCTCGCTATCCATTTCTAACGAATACAATCTTTTCCTCGCAATGTTCTCAGAATATGCCAGTTAACACAATCTGTTAATTTGTCAATTTAACAATTCTCAAACCCGACACAAAGCGAGCCAAAGGTAGTTGAACTCAAAGCCACAGGAATGACATGTAGATAGCGCATATATGATGAGATTAAAATAGTAACAAAACATGACCTTGGATAATTAGTCCAGCCAAGATCACAATCGATCTGTTGTCTTTTTGTCTGAAACTATCTTTTAATAATATATGATAATATCTTATAGGTATGGCTGGAAGCCATTGTTTGATCCACAATAAATTTTAGAAGCACCTGCCGGGAAATTTTATAGGTCATTTTTTCAAATTCAGTGTTCAAATAGCGAGGGGAAAGCTATCCGAGGAACAATGTTGGTGTCACCTTAGGATAAGAACAATGATCCAAGCTGAGGACAAGTGAACGATGATATTAATAACATTGAACTTGAGGAAAAATGTTAGTGTCACTTTAGGATAAGAACAATGATCCAAGCTGAGGACAAGTGAACGATGATATTAACAGCATTAAACTTGAGGAACAATGTTAGTAGTGTCACCTTAGGATAAGAACAATGATCCAAGCTGAGGACAAGTGAACGATGATATTAACAGCATTGAACTTGAGGAACAACGTTAGTGTCACCTTAGGATAAGAACAATGATCCAAGCTGAGGACAAGTGAACGATGATATTAACAACATTGAACTTGAGGAACAATGTTGGTCTCACCTTAGGATAAGAACAATGATCCAAGCTTAGGACAAGTGAACGATGATATTAAGAACATTGAACTTGAGGAACAATGTTAGTATCACCTTAGGATAAGAACAATGATCCAAGCTGAGGACAAGTGAACGATGATATTAACAACATTGAACTTTAGGAACAATGTGAATGTCACCATAGTATAAGAACAATGATCCAAACTGAGGACAAGTGAACGATGATATTAATAACATTGAATTTGAGAAACAATGTGAGTGTCACCTTAGAATAGGAACAATGATCGAAGCTGATGGCAAGTGAACGATGATAGTAATAACATTGAACTTGAGGAACAATGTGAGTGTCACCTTTGGATAAGAACAATAATCCAAGCTGAGGACAGTGAACGATGATATTAACAGCATTGAACTTGAGGAACAATGTAGGTGTCACCTTAGGATAGGAACAATAATCAAAGCTGATGACAAGTGAACGATGACATTAATAACATTGAACTTGAGAAACAGTTATTGGGAAAATGTTCTAATTACACAACCTCAAACCGGGTTTTGAAAAGAATTTCTTAATCCCAATTTTTACTGAGATACATGAGAAAATTGAGTCTCTAAAAATAGCAAATTGGGCGTGACCGAACTTTATTTTAACATTTAAAAGATACCATTGATAAATTCTTTTTCTAATCCTCAATCTCGGGGAATAGTTGTTTGCATAACAGAGGGGTTGGCGCAGTGTTAAGATCTCTGTTTCCTAAGTCCCGTCGTGGTCAAGGGTTGAACATTTGTGCAACTTTCTTTCCCGCTAAAGTTCACGTAGCTTTCCATCCTTCCGCGGTCGGTAAAATGAGTACCAGCATACATGGACCACTTTGAAGCGACTGCCAGAGGCGCCTATATATGTTTTCTTGCCTTTGAACATTTGTATGTAAAAGGCGCTATATAAATGTACCACTTTTGCAAAGCTGTTTTAGCTATCACAAAATAAATGACATCTAAGCTACAAGCTTCTACAATTTCTTCGAATTGATCACTAAAAGTACCAAAAACCACGATTTTAACCCCTAAAAGATACTAAGAGCATCCCCGTCCGGTTTGTGTGAGAGTACCCCCCGGTTAATGTGAGAGTACCCCTTCTCCCCGATTGATAGGTGATTGACTAATGGTGAATGGTGCTCTGGATTGACATTCACTGTACTGAAAAAGATGGCGGCTGTACATTTGACCACAATGCCTTGCAAACCTAACTCAGTAAATAGCTGCACGTGGAAGACCATCGTTTGGGAATGGAGTCCATGCACTAGCAACATGTGTATGCTACAATCTTGGACATAATTGTTGGAACGATGCGTCACTTCCCCCTCTCCCCTACACAATGTTGGCTAATTTCCCCATATTTATTAAAAACCGTCAGCAGGCTGGACACAACATTGATCCGGGGGGAGGGGGTATCTTTGTATGTATATGAGATGGTGTAAGCAGAATATTAACCGGGTATTTTGGTATATATTCAAAAATTCTGTACTTCGAGTCAATTTTGCTTAGCCGTCCTAACTACTTTTGTCCTGGATTGTAGCCAAGCAAGCGACTTGTTTGGTCAAACCTCCGTTGATCCGAGAAGCTACTTGATTTCGTGCCAGAATTGTTTCAAAGGTCATGTGGTGACAAGGCATGTCGTGTTTCAAGACGTCTTGATAGTCATTGAGCCACAATGAAATAAAAACATATCTAACAATCTCGTCCAGCATCCAAATAAATAATGCAGAGTTTTGTTTTACAAAGCTGCACTATTTGCTACGAGGGATTTCACCAAGAACTGGATTTCTTTTGGGGAACACTACGGCAATCTCGACCCCCTGTTGGGTTGAGTATGAAACAACATGACCAGCGGGATCACTATATGAAGAGATATCAAAATATTTGCGCAATTTTGGTAATGTTTCTAATGAATAAGTGATTGATTGCTTCAGCTTAAGATCAGAAGAATGACGGTAGCTACAAATTCAACCATTTAACTCAACCGGTTGAAGCGTCAGGGAGTATTATAAGTATAAGAATGTCGGTATAGCTATAAGTTCTGAGTCTGAGTCCCTTGTTCGTCTGTCCTATGCCGCATCAGAAAGTGTCCTCAACAGGGAATATAACGCAATAGACGTGAAACAAAAAAGGCAAATAGACAAAGATTTGGTAAGTAAATGTAATTTCATTCCACCTACTAAATTTCAGTTCTGCCCCGATCAAGGAATGTTCTTCTTTCTGACCGTTTTAAATTCGTTAATTCCGCAGTATTCATATTACAGCCGTGACAAATGAGTAACACAACTAACGAAACATTGGTCGCTGCGTCGATGCATTGTCCACAGAGTGCTGTTACAATTTCTTTGACTGTGTTCATCTTTGTCAGCGGTGTATTGGGTAACGCAATCGTCATGGCATATGTTCGACGTGAACGTCGTGCAAAGAGGAAGCCGAATCTTGTGTTACTCTTTCATATGGCCTTGAATAACCTTGTAGCGCTGTGCACAAGTTTACCGCTGCATCTGATACTGTCAGAGCTCGTGCCCACTGCCATTCTGCCGATAAGAATGGGAAACGTGCTGTGCGCTGTTAGGCCGCTCTCTTCGTATGTCTTTGTAAAAGTGGGCCTTTTAACATTGACTGGGATTTGCTTTGATCGATATGAAATGTTTACCAGGCTGAAAAAAGCCAAAACGATAACTGCAGAATTTATTAAGAAATTTGTGATTTCAATTTGGCTGACATCCTTCTTGACTTCTTTGTGCGTTTGTTATGGCTTTATCCAGAAGGCATTGCAACCGCAAGCTTACTGCAAGTACCACCCCGACTTTGACAAACAACAAGCAACATTACACGAGAGAATTTCGAATGTACTGGTGGTTGTGGACATGGCAGCGTGGATTCTTGTTTGTAATTTCATAATTGTGTATACACTCGTAAAAGTATGGCACGTATTGAAGAATCACTTCGACACAGTTAAAAGCACACTAGGACACAGCAAAGTAATCCATGAGTTGCGACTTGTCAAAATGGCTACTTACGTTTTCGCTGCGTACACAGTGCTATGGTTACCTTACGGTTTGGCGCGGATTTTGCAGCTATCAGACGGTGACGGATCCAGCGTCATAGAGTGCTTCTATGAGGTTTACAAGACAATCACCTACACGATATTCGCTGCCATTCCATTTATCTATATACATACAAACAACAAGATTCTACGGCAGACTTTGCGCATGCTCAGTCGCCCTGTTGAGAGGCTTCGTCCTCACAGCATTGTTCTAGTAGCGTGGTCAACGACTGGGCGCAGCAAGGCAAAAGACAACAGTGTTACTTTGAATTCTACAGTAAGAGAATCCTCATTTTCTGTTGAAATATAACCTTCATATCCGCGGAAATAAATAACAGATGCATCAATGAAAGCTAAATTATAGTGATCCTTGACAACATTTGAACAAAATTTCCTGTTCTTTCCGTCATTGTTACCGGCGTAGTTGGACAATCTGAGGCATAAATGTTCACTTTTAAACGATGTCAGTGGTTGCTGATAGGAGATGAAATTTTCTGTTCCTTATAGTACTAGATTTGTTATACATACAATAACAAATTTCAAATTGCTTAACTGTGGTAACGCTGCAGACTTGTAGCAACGTTAAAGCATGTGGAGTGATAATTGAAAGTTAACCTTTTCTTGCACCAAAACGGCCATTCGGTAACCACTTTAATATTTTTATTATTTTATTGAAAGGCGGTCATTAATTCCTTCCCTGGTTGTCGTTTCAGACTGCGGGACGAAAACAAGTATTACTTTATTGCCAATTGTGCCAGAAATCTCATTTTACTGACTCGTTTGTAAGTTTTGAGGTATTGTTAGTTTTAGTTTGGGATTCCCAAAAATGAGTTTAATTCTGAAAAAAAGCGTTTACACTTTTAGCGCATTCCGAAAAGAGAAAATCTTTTAATTCAAGAAATAAAACAAACTGTTTATATAATCCAGACACAGTCACCTGGTTCAAGCCTGGATTACGGTCTAAATGTACTCAGGATGTATTCATGTGATTAAATCAATCCGTGTTTTTTATTATACCAATAAAGTGAACAAAAATCATATTGCAAAATAGTATAGTTCTTTGATTTTTGTCATCCGATTCCGGCAAAATATTATAAAATGCCCGACTCACGCTTCACTTTTTCTAGCCGACGATTCGGCACCATCACAACTTCTGATCAATATGCATCATTTTGACTTCATGCATTATTGCAAAGGTTATTTTACTTTTACTTATGGGCTTTTTAGGTTGCCTCGTTACGGGGTAGGCAGAAAGTGGCCTCGACCTTTTTCTCCAAAAGTATTAAAAATAATGCAGCGAAAACCAATTTGCCTTGAACGTTCGTCCTCAAATTAAATTTGGCATGTCTGTTCAAGCATCTTTTAATTAAGTGTAGTCACTGATTTGTTAACGTGGTTACCATAGCCAAAACGTGACGTCACATGTAAAAAGATCACGATTTTCAGTAGCTATTGTCGTTTTTTCACGGATTTCACATTTGACTTCCATAAAAACAACCAATATGCAAAATGCATTGTGGTTATGATAAATACAAAAGAGTTGTAAAAGTTTGATTCTAGAGTCTTGCATTGATGCTAAGTTTTTTCCAGAAAACTTGATATTTGAACTAACTTCAACATTAAATTTAAAAGCAATCAAATCAAAACTTTCAGTAGCTGTAGTCCGATAATGAGCTCATGTTTTGGCGTTAATTCGATGACGTCATCATTTATAATTTATGCGAAATTAATTATGCAAATTCGAGTTTGAAAATGAAAACGGTAAATTTTTGATAAAATCTTTTCTAAATTCTCCTTTTCCACTCTATTTTTAAATATAGTCCTATTTAAGGCTGTAAATACATGTTTTCTACTAATTTCAAGAAAATTTGCTGAAAATAAAAATTTTGAAAAATCCAAGATGGCGGCCAAAATGGCGGACACGCTGTGAAACGGCTGCTGCCATAACAACAGTTCCTAATTAACTTGATTGTTATTATGAAAAGTAATTAGCTAATCATAAGCTACACATGCCAAAGCTTGATCTTTTATGTGCAGCCGTTTGAGAA
>JANSTR010159005.1:0-10190 GCA_025434805.1 Antipathozoanthus remengesaui
TATAAGGAAGCTATGGAGACAGTTTAGGAGAATTTAGCAACACACCAATTGTCGTGTTTGGGGCTGAAAGGGTTAATCAAGAGTGAGGTCATTACTGAGAAAGCCCTGAGAACAAGCCCTGGATTAAGCCAGAATTCTGGGATTCTGGAACCGTTACGACTAAACAGATAGACAAATTAGTTATAATTTATTATAATTTTTATGGCCTTTCTCAGCAATTTTTTTGTGACATACATGGCAAATAAATGTAGTCAATGAGCAGTCAGAAAAAATCTCATGACTGGTCATTAGATCATGTTACCATAATTTTATAATCTTCTGGTGCCAAGCAAACCAATCATTCCCGCATACCATGATATTTATCTTTGAGTGGTGCAATATTTTTTTAACACGAGAACAACATAAACTTGATATCTTCAAGCGATTGTGTAATTTTCTTTTTATTAAATAGACACATCCACAAACACATTACATTGCAATGCTTAAAAACGCATGGGAAAACATAGGAGTGATGTCATCAATATCCTCACTAGTGAAGATATGAAAATATGCTAAGTCAAGTCCCAGATTTGGTTCATATAAAAAAATGAGTGGCATTAATTTCCCAGTAAAACTCTACTGTCTATACAATAAAGGTATGTATGTTATTTCACATAATCACAATTATAAATATCTCTAAATTAATATTATATAAGCTTGTAAACAGTATAAATTAAAATACCTCTTGAGGTTGTTCAAAGTTTCTACCAGTAAGGGTCAGAAGCCAGGCTGCAAGTGATGTGAAGGTGAAGAATTGCTCTCCTGGGTTTGTAGGAAGGGCAAAGTAATGCCTGCATCAAGAACCAGAATAAAAAACTTGTTGGCCAGGTTCATTATGCAATGTAAATCTCCATATCATATATTAAATTTTATAAACCATAAAGCGGTAAAATTCCCCTAGTGGCCCATAATTAATTTTCATACTAATATATAATATACTGTTCTCTATGTACTGTAGGTATTTTATAATTATTGCATGTATAGGTTAAATTATGGGTCAGTGAAGAGATTTTACCCACAAAGCACATTGTAGTATATAATTTGCGATTTGTTGCACTGATTGATGACACTAATATGATATATTGAAGCTTTTTAAGACAGCCCACTCAGCTGAGTATTTAACTTTGAAACAATCCTAGTTTTGCAATTTACTTACAGTACCCATATTAGTAAATGCATGCACATATGTTATGAACAAACACAAATATGCGGGTCATAAATTTCCTCTGACCACGCCTCCCCCACCCCCTTCCAGTAGAATTCTTTGAGGAAACCCAAGCCATATAATTTATTTCGTACCCTACCCACTCGAGACCATTTCGTACCCAAGTCCGAAAATTATTACACTATATTTATAAATACTGCACTTTTTATATATATAATGTATAAATCTCCCCGTTTATTTGGATACCTCTTCTTAGTAAATACGGCATAAATATCACTCTATTCAGAATAATATTATAGGTAGAAACTAAGAATAAGATGGGACAGGGAGAGTGGACGTACAGTAGCAACCGATATAACTATAATGCATCGATGGACAAACTGTGTTGGAAGTAGCCTACAGGTTGTCAGCTAACACTTTCACTAAGTGATTTATTAATATAAAACTGCTTACCTCGTGAACGGTCTAAATCCGAATTCTTTGCAGAAATCTTTATCATAATTTAGTAGCTTGAGTTTTTCAAAAAGGTCTTCCATGGTTCCCACGGTCAACAAATAGCTCAAAGCGGCGTTGTCTGATGAAGCGTCACCACCACGACGACTTTCTCCATCGGCCATTTTAGGTTCAGTTTTTATGGTGCACTGCTTAATGACTAAAACGCAATGCAACTCTTAAGAAAGAACAACAAACTTCTTCAAACATTTGTAGTTGTTGCCATGTTGTTTCTTCCAAAGAAGAGCTGCCTCGTTTTCATGTTTCCTTTTTGTTAATCTCGATCCCAGGTCCCATCACGGCAAAAATCAAAATGGCGGACGAAGACGTAAAACGAGTTAAAGATTTGATGGAAAAAAAAGACTCAATAGAAGAAGAAATAAAAGAGCTCAGCGAAGTCCTGGAATCAGTAAGTTTAAAATGTTTGCTATTATCTTAACATTAGCTGTAACGGTTATAATACTAGCGCGTTTTTTGCTGGCCCAATCACTAGATTGGTACTCTGTACTAGTAGACTAGTACTTTTGCTGACTCACTGTCATTCTTCTCGATTATAAAAATTTAACATAAAACTACTCGACCATTCTTTATATTGTTTGATAGTTATAAATCATGTTATGTTGAACTCGCATTTTTTGGTTAGTATCTGTACCTAGAGTGGTTTCACTTAGCTCACAGAATTCTTTTGTTCGATTCAGACACTATTAGTATTACAATTTAACTAGAAGTAATCACAGATTAATAAAGTGCGTTTGACTTTGCAGCAAAATTCTTAGCCTGTACTTCTAAAGTGCTACACCAAATAAATCAACATTTAATGTGAATATAATGAAGATAATCACAATAATACTGTAGAATACAACATGACAAGCTGGCTAAAAAAGTTAAACAAAACTATTCATCTTGGTCTGATGATTTCACATGCATAAGCCAAAATAATGATTTCACAAAGAGTTTGTTTGCACTCACCTAGCTAATCTGCTAATGCCCCAAACTTCCAACGTAATTTTAAATATCAATATAGGGACATGGACTGCTAAACTTCCCCGAGATGAACGAAATTAGCTTTGAATAAAAGTCGTTGTGTGTCGAACCTACTGCGAAATAAGTTGAGAAATCCTGTTCAAAACCAATACGAAATTGTATAATGTTTTGTGCAATAATTTATACGAAAGAAAAATACAACAGTAATAGATCGATCGGCCGCTACTCTGGCCGCCAGCGAAATTGAAAATCCAAACCAATTTTTGTCAAAGCAGGAACGTCCAAATTCGGCATTCAGTCCAACAACTGTCAATGTTCGTAATCGAAATTAAATTTGCTGTGGTTCGTGACCAAACTGAGAATCCCGCCGCTGATCAAACTCAGACACAATGTTTCATTCGGTTTTATTCCTGCAAGATGCACCAGAACTTTCTGACGGTGACACAAATATCTCCACTCACATTTCTGTGGGCAACAGCTAATAAATTTGTACACTTTCACTCAATCTCAATATATATCAACTGCTAGCGAAATTGAAAATCAAATCGATTTGCGTCGAAGCAGCGACATGCAGAAAGTTCAATTCGGCAGCAGTGATTGAAGAAGTCCAACACGTGCAGCATGTTCAATTGTGCCGTGTGCTTAATTTTTTTCGCCATCGTAATCGCTCTTGAATTTTCTGTGGCTCGAAGCTGCGACCAAACTGAGAAACTCAGATGTAAAGTTTCATTCCTGCAAACTCCACTACTCGGCGTGTGCAGTTGTATTTCGATTCGTAGTCAAGACGTACGCGCGCATGATGTCATAGTTAGGTTTAAATTCAAAATGGCGCTGATTTGGAACAAAAATGTGATGAACGACGATGTCCAACCAAGAATCTCGATCTTTTTTGATTGTACAGCTTGGTAACCGCACAAATGACCACAGGCAACCTAACTCTGTGAGATTAGGATTGCGTTCTCCTTACGTCGAACGCAATTAACCGTGTAACATTTAAATTTCACCTATAAAACTTCACCAACAAGCAAGCGAGCAATATGAGCAATATGCTGCTGTTATCTAGAAAAATTGGTAGCAACAGCTAATTTTAGATACGCGCTATTGTAATCACAGCTTAATTCAAGTGTAGTTATAACTACATTGTAAGTTGTCTAGTAAGCATTGAAAGCTATCTTCAATAAAGCCGGCACTGGGTTTAATAAATCATTGTATTTGTTTTTCCAGTCATGGCCACTTTTTTCGTGATATAATTTTGCAGCCTTATTACTCGCTCCTTGCAGCAAGTCTAAATTTGGCCACCGTTTCTTAGTTTTAGTCGTCGTTGCCGTCGTCATTGTCCTGCGCATGCTTTGTACAAGATCAGTGAGCCCTCGGTATCAACTCGTCAGCTTTCCACGAGGCTAAATTTCCTTACTACTCCATAATTAATTATACATTCTAAAAAATACTTCCAACTTTTTGGGAACAGTATAGAATATATACATATTTATAGAATGTATAATTAATTATGGAGTAGTAAGGAAATTTAGCCGGCAAGTTAAATAACCAGTAACTGCTCGACATCAACGCCAGTCTTGACGATTGCGAACACAGCTCATCGGCGAAACTTGATCGAAGTCTACGACTACGACTGAGCAAAGCGCATGAAAAGGCCATGCATAGTCGGTGGAAGTTAAATTAGGAATCGAGAAGATATTGAGGTGAGTAAAGTATAAATATATTTATATAAATAGGTTAGAAGTAAATTGTTAACGTGAGTATTGTTTTCACTTGCTTTGAAATTCTAGCGAACGCAAACAAGAATTCTGGAAGGCCAGTATAAGTATTCTGACCTGCACAATGGCCACGACGGGTTCAGTTCTTTCAGCTGCTTCTGTTTTTGTGTTTTCGCTTTATTTGCATAGGTCAACACAGGACTAGTAGAAGTGGATGCTCTGCTGCAACAGTTTCCGAGAATAGTCACAATATATATTAGAAGCCAGTTTAGAGCTACTAGTTCATCTGGTGCTGCCAAAGATTTCATTCAAGGGAACTTTTGCCAGACTTAGAAAGAACAGAAAGTTTTTAAAAGACGATTTGCTCTAAATTTTATTGCCTGGGACACGGGTGAAATGTCAGGTCGTGCATATTTTCCTTCTGAAAAATAATAACTTACCTGTACGTTTTTTTATTACCAGATGTCACAAAGTCATTTGAAAAGAGAACACTTCTCTTACGTACTGTATCAAAAACAGAGCTATATCATAGTATGCATCAATATGCAGACGAAATATAGCATACCTATAAATTCTATTGATATGATTTTTTGTGATTTTAATATTAACTGCTCGATGATTGGTGAAAGCAAAATACTAAAGACATTGACGACACATTCCAATATGCTCTAATTGTATTCTAAGTGAATCAGAATTATTTTCTCACAACCAATAGGCTTCTTCTATACTGATATTTTAACTAACATTTCAAAAGCGAGTACGAGTGTTTGAATGGGGATTCCAAACACCGAGAAACTATAAATGAATACACAAGGCCGCTTATGAGTGCTTTTATTGTTTCGAGGTGTTTGGAACTCCCATTCAAACACAAAGTACAAGTTTTTGAAATAACTTCTCACTCAATAAAAATAGACATGTTGATTGCATTGTTCATCACACAATATAACTGAATAGAAAACTCTCACGGGATCGTTATGAATATGCTGATTAAGAACACATTTATCCCTAGAGTTTGAAATTGGTTCAAACACTCAAACGAGTGTTTGACCGGGTTTCAAGACTCATCCACCTGACCAAATCTGGCTCTTTGATTGGTCTGAAATTACATGAATAATTCATGAGTTTGAGAAGGGTATTTAAAGCTCCAGCTTCACGGATTAAAAAAAAGTCGAAGTCATTGAGAGTCGAACTGGCTACCACTAGCTCCGAAGGCCGCGCACTTTGTTTGCAGTTTGATAAAGCAAAACTTTGCTTATAATTTTGCCCTCTTTGTAACTCTTGTTGAAGTAAGGCGGCCCTACTTTGATCAGGCTTCTGTAGATGTTGGCCTCTTCTGGCCAACAGGAACTACAGCCAAGACATGAGCAAAACCATTGAGCTCCATCTCTATTGCTGAATGGGAGACTGGCACAGTTTGCAAATGTCCGCTAGTTCCAGTTCTTGAGCAACTTGACATTAGCAATCTCCCTTTGGAGACTGGCACTAACAGATATTTGCAGACAGTGCCAGTCTCCCGCTCGGTCTAAAATCAGGCAATTGCGTTACTGACTTTTATCCCCCCTTCATTCCCAACAGGAAAGTAAAGAAAAGAAAGAGAATAATCTAATGAAGTCGTCGAACTACTCACTTCCCCATCGCAAAAGTATCTTCGACCTTGTGTACGGCCGAGCGAATTTATCTCTAAATGATGCCGTACACAAAGCCATGTATGACAAGGCTGTCACAGGCAGTCAGCGGTCGGTCACTAACACGGAGATGGAGAACAAGAGCCTCTTCCAAATTAGACCAGAGCTCTCTAGGGCCCAGTCTTCTAAATTAGATTTTACAGCCGGTCAAGGCATAGTAACGTCTCAGGCTTCTATGAAATCCAACACGTCTTCCGCAAGACTTTCCCGTTGGAGTACAAATAAGAAAAATTGGAAAGCGTTTCAAAAGCATGCTTTGAACGTTGTTAATAGTAAACTGTTTGAAGCGTTTATAATTCTATGTATTCTTCTGAATACTTTATTTATGGCTATTGAACACTATGGAATGGACCAGTCGCTGAAGGATGCGTTGGAGCTTGGTAATAAGGTTGGTTATCGATATAATACTGTCACAATAATTATTCGTCCTCTGCAAAAAAAAGTGAACTCGCAAAGTGACCACCTCCCGTGTGACAAGCACGAGCATAAACACGAGCACGGGCACAAACACGAATAAAAACACGAGCACAAGCGCAAGCATAAGCGCAAACACCAATAAAAATACGAGCACAAACACCACCACGAACGCAAACACGAACAGAAACACGAGCACAAACTCGAATACAAACACGATCATGAACACAAACACGACCACACACGAACAAAAACACGAGCACGAACGCAAACACAAACACGAACACACACACGAACGCAAAACAAAAACATGAACACAAACACGCAAACACGAACACACGAACGCAAACACGAAAATGATTGTGTGTGTGTGTGTGGTTGGCTCAGTCGGTTAGATCTGTGACTGCCAATCCAAGGTCTCGTGTTCAATCTCGGGCCTTGCCGATGGTTGAATTATTTCGGGACCTTCTTTCGTCACACCGTCCGTGGACAGGGACGTTAAGCCGTTGGTCTAGTCTCTCGACCTTCTATCGGGGGACTTAAAAGAATCTACACACTTCTCGACAAGAGTAGGGTTTCGACCGGGTGTTGTAGTCTGTTCCTGGTCGTAGGGGGCATTTGCCTTAAACAAAAATTGTAAACTGCGTGGCTGCACATTGCGCCTATAAAAAGCAGTCTGTACATTAAAGTCCCCCAACAATATTGTAAAACCCCAGCAATTCAGCCTAGGGCTGCTATCGGGCTTAAAGTCGACCACTATCTCTTTCTATTTCTATTTCTATTTCTAAATCGATTAAACAATATTCCTTGCCTTTTTGGAAATTGTTCACCCGAAGCGGTGTACGCGCAATTAATTATCGCAAGGGCTTGATACCTCTTAAGGAAAATCCAATTTTTGCAGTGTGTCAATATGTATTTAAGTTTGTATAAGACCTGACTTTGACTTTATGTAGCAATCAGTGAGTGATGATCATGACACTTGCTCATTCGGTTTGTCATTCTGCACTTGCAGGAAATACACATTCCAAAAACCGATGCAACTCTTCCTAAGATGTTCGTAGTTCTTGCCTCGGCTAATTAACAGGGCTACCGCTTGCCAACAGCAGGCCCGTGTACTACCGCTGGCCATCTGAAGAGAGGCCGGTCGTCTTGGAATTAGGGCATCTTGTTATTTCCACGATGGCCGGCCTCTCTTCAACTGGTCAGCTTCATTTATGAGTGAAGTCAGAACATCCTAGTATTTTTCAGGTTGGAACATATCAAGAATTGCTGGAAAACGAAGGAGCATTTGCGGAATTCCTCAAAACATATGAATTTGAGAAAGGTAAGCCTTTTCTCATCCAAGGGGCTGACCATTTAACCTTTTTTTTGGAGAGGGGGGGGGGGCTTTATTGAAAGTAAATTTCTTGCATGGCCCTTGGGGCCAAAAAAAGGTTCCTGCAGCAATAGGTTCTATATGTTTTATAAGTTCTATATGGCAAAAAAAATTCCTGCTGACATGAAAAAGCCCACCCCCCCAGTCGGAGAGCAGATTGGCTAACTCCAAACACGCGATAAAGGTCTGTTTGCCCGAGAAATGTAAAGCAGCCGTTTTGTGGGAACAACCATGATGCTACTCCTACTATACTACTTGGGAAAATATAAACTACTTATTAACCGCGAGTGAG
This sequence comes from Antipathozoanthus remengesaui, assembly GCA_025434805.1. Classification (NCBI taxonomy): domain Eukaryota; kingdom Metazoa; phylum Cnidaria; class Anthozoa; order Zoantharia; family Parazoanthidae; genus Antipathozoanthus; species Antipathozoanthus remengesaui. The sequence goes on from JANSTR010159005.1 coordinate 8,162, forward strand.
CTCTATACTGGAAATATCAAACTTGGGTCATGCTAAATGAGCTCTGCTAAATTGACCGAGCACGTGGGTATTACAGGGTATCCGGACCGCTCAAGAACCAATCAAAACGCGAGTAGTATTATTGCTATATAATAGGGCGTTTAAGCAACGAGGATAACAACTTCAACAATAATGGCTGCTGGATTTTTCAGATCCCGGGTTGCTTTTTCTTTTTCGTGTAATTTCTTTGTTTCTTTTATGTTTTTCATTAAACGTCTGTGAATAGTAAAATTTGGAAGCCCTAATTGTTGAACCCGAACTAAGATCGACTTAGGTTATATTTCGGCGTTCTCGTTCTCTACATAAACTTGAATTGGGATTTTTGCGTTTTTTTCAAGACGACGATTGAAAGGTGTGCAGCTGGTTGCATTCCAACGTGCGGCTATTGTATTCTGTAATTAGGTTTATCGTTGTGTGCCGTCTTCGTTGTTTAAACTCTCTAATTATGGTTGCTACACGCGGATCTTTGCTGCAGTGGAAGTACCGCTTCTTGAGGTGCCAGAACTGGAGATTGAGCAGGCAGAGAGTACTGAAAATCTTGATCAGCTTGACGAAACTGAAGTACGTGACATAGAACAGCTGGATCTAAATCAACTTGATGGTCACATAGAGGAGATGGATTCCCCTCCACCCAAACTGGAGAGATTTGTTAGCAATATCACGGCCGACACTCGGAGTATTGACACACAGGGTTTCCCCCGCCGGGGACGGGCCGATAGTGTTTTTACCTTAGATACACTCGCTACTACCGAGTTGTGCGATTGCGAGTTCATGGATGACAAGGAGGTACAGAAAGTCATCGAGGAGGAGCGGTCACAGACAGGAAGGGTGAGTGGTCATGGAAGGTACGACGCACAGGGGGAAGGGTGAGTGGTCATGGAAAGTACACGAGGGAAGGGTGAGTGAGTGTTATGGGCGACGCACAGGGGGAAGGGTGAGTGGCCATGGAGGGTGCACGAGGGAAGGGTGAGTGAGTGTTATGGACGACACACAGGGGGAAGGGATGGGTAAGTAATAATGGATGACACACTGGGCAAAAGGTGAGTGGTGCGCCTGAGAGGATAAGTGTTCATATAGACACAAGGAGAAAGGTAAGTGTCATAGACAACACTGAAGAACGTTCATGGATGACAAAAGAGAGAAGAGTAAGTGTTCTCATCCGAAGATACGTGTTTATGAATTCTACTCTCTCTGCCTTTATGCTAGTCTAAACTTGCCTTGACTTGCATCGGCTCGGGTATAAAGTTTAATCTCAATGTTGTTCAGTTGCGCATGTCAGTTTATCGGTTCTGATTTTCGTCTGTCTCTCTAAATTCTTCAGGTCAAGATGTCCGTGTTCCTAACCTACGCGAAATCAATTGGGATTGCTTTCTCCGTCTTCATAGTGTTGTTTCTTATCGTTTCTGAAGTCAGCATGATCGGCTCTCGTTTGTGGCTGGCGGAGTGGAGTTCAACGAATGTCACGTCTTCAGAGGAACGTGACATGTTTCTTGGAGTATATGGTGGCTTGGGACTGTCACAGTCCCTGTTTGTGTTACTCTCTTCCCTCACAATGGCCTTTGCGACAATGAAAGCATCACACAACATACACAAAGATATGCTTGTCAACGTCATGCATTCTCCTATGTCCTTCTTTGAGACCACTCCTCTGGGGCGCATTGTCAACCGTTTTTCCAAAGATATTAACGTGGTGGACAACACGATTCCTCGGAGCATGATCATGTTTCTGCGCACATTCCTGAGTGTCGTGGGGACCATATGTGCGATCACATACGCCACACCTATCTTCCTCGCAGTGATTGTTTTTCTTGGAATCTTGTACCTTATTATTCAGGTGAGATCATGGTCGATTCATTGTAGTGTAATACCATGCAATGCAGTAAACAAAGTAACCTTGCAAATGTTTTGTATCGTACGCCACACCTATCTTCCTCGCAGTGATTGTTTTTCTTGGAATCTTGTACCTTATTATTCAGGTGAGATCATGGTC
>JANSTR010159016.1:0-10189 GCA_025434805.1 Antipathozoanthus remengesaui
ATATTTGATTGCAATTTCATAATTACAATAATTATTTTTAGCATAAAATTACTGTATTCTATATCACACATGGTACAGTATACTACAGACAGAAAATATTATGAAAGTACAGTAATATAAATTAGAAACTCTTTCCAAAATTGTGCGGGTTACATCTCCTTTAAAATCAAATTAATCTGAGATACTACTGTGCTGAAACAGCTGATTGCCTGATGTTCAACCTATGGAAAAATAACTAAGTTTTCCTAAACAGGTGATTCCACTGGTTCCAGAAAGAGTGCTATTGGGCAGTGCCAACATTTTCACAGGCCTCACGCCTCTGCACTGAACCAAGATTGATCAAAATTGATCGAGATCAAGCTACATGTATGATCAACACTGATCTATGTTCAACAATTTGTATGAAGTACATCTATGAAAGAAAATTGAAACCCTTTTCCATTTTTGTTACTATTAATTTGTATTAACGTCTGCAAAAACATGCAGTGTTACTGTACATGTATGTACCTAGTTACTGAACACCATTTAATATTGATGTCACTACTAACAGTATAATTTTCTTTAAGTCCCCAGGATTCACACTCAATCCCAATCATTTACAGCTGCAGAGATGTGGGATATCAGATAACACAGATATGAATTCTAATGAGTTAAAGAAGTGCGAACAAGTTTTCACAATCACGGTTTGTTCCTTTAAGTTATCTCTTTGAATAATTTAAAGTTCAGGATCTTAACCAAAACAAACAAAATTACAATCCCAGTGTCCACTGGCAATGTGTCTGGCACTATAACATGAAGGGAGACTTGAGACCCCCAATCAAGACCCCATCAACAAACCTAATATGTAAATACAATCATGTTTACAATACACTAGGTGCTGTTGGCAAGAAGGATAGGAGCCAGTACTAAACATGAAAAACCTTAAAAAATGCAGGAAATTTCAGTCCAGCAGCTAAATTTACAGTGAACTTGCAAGATCTGCCTAGCCCTCCTTACCAAATTCAAAATAAAGTAATCTCAAACTGATCATACCTGGGCCTGATTGTATAAAGCTTGGATACTGTAAGTGTTATCCAGTGAATAAGTTGCTATTCAGCGGATAAAATTCATAATGCCTTTTTCACTTTCTCACACAAGATTGAGAATGGCAACTTTAAGAACAGAATTTTAACAATGGAATGCTTGGATCACCTGTAAACTCAGTCACTGCTATTGCATCAACCACTTCTCCTGTGTCCATCTTGGCAATTTTTCGGGCACAGCCAAAGTCAATCAGCTTAAGAGTGTAATCCTTTAGCATAAACACATTGGCTGGCTATAAAAAATACAAACATCCACATTAATCATCAACATAATTATCACCATCATGTTTATCATAATAATATTATCATTATGCATCATCATAATCTCGCCACCAATAAATTATCATGATAGCATAACATAGCAAGCGACACTAATCACAATAGATTTCCATCAACCTGGCCAAATAGGGTTTGGCACAACTGAAATAGCCAGTTCCAAAGTCAGTTTGTACCCTGGCTGGCTGGCTCAATCTAGATGATTTTCTGAATATGCAGTAAATTGGTCAGTCATCTGACTAACTGCATGCTTTTGGAAGAAAAGCAAGTTTGCAGTGTAGAAGAGAAGCACTAATTTTACATTGGGGAAGAGAAGCAAGTTTGCAGGGAGGAAAAGAGAAGTGAGTGTGTGGTGGGAAAAAGAGAAGTGAGTTTGCAGTGGGGAAAAGAAGTGAGTTTGCAGGGTGAATAGAAGTGAGTTTGCACTGGGGAAGAGAAACGAGTTTGCAGGGTGAATAAAAGTGAATTTGAAGTAGGCAAGAGAAATGAGTTTGCAGTGGGGAAGAGAAGTGAGTTTACATTGGGGAAGAGAAGCAAGTTTGCAGGGTGAATAGAAGTGAGTTTGCAGTGGGAAAAAGAAGCGAGTTCGCATTGGGGAAGAGAAGTGAGTTTGCAGTGGGAAAAAGAAGTGAGTTTGCACTGGGGAAAAGAAACGAGTTTGCAGGGTGAATAGAAGTGAATTTGCAGTAGAAAAGAGAAGTTTGCAGTGGGAAAAAGAAGTGAGTTTGCAGTGGGGAAGAGAAAATGAGATTGCAGTGGGAAGAGAAATGAGTTTGGAGTGGGAAAGAGAAGTACTGTTTGCAGTGGGGAAGAGAAATGAGTTTGCAGTGGGGAAGAAAAATGAGTTTGCAGTGGGGAAGAGCGGTGAGTTTGCAAAGGGGAAGGGAAGTGAGTTTGCAGTTGGAAAGAGAAGTGAGTTTGCATTGGGGAAGCGAAGTGAGTTTGCAGGGTGAATAGAAGTGAATTTGCAGTAGAAAAGAGAAGTAAGTTTGCAGTGGGGAAGAGAAGTGAGTTTGCAGTGGAGAAGAGAAATGAGTATGCAGTGGGAAAGAGAAGTGAGTTTGCAGTGGGGAAGAGAAAGTGAGTTTGCAGTGGGGAAGAGAAGTGAGTTTGCAGTGGGGAAGAGAAATGAGTTTGCAGTGGGAAGAGAAGTGAGTTTGCAGTGGGAAAAAGGAGTATGCAGTGGGAAAGAGAAGTGAGTTTGCAGTGGGGAAGAGAAATGAGTTTACATTGGGGAAGAGAAGCGAGTTTGCAGGGTAAATAGAAGTCAGTTTACAGTGGGAAGAGAAGTGAGTTTGCAGTGGGGAAGAGAAGTGACTTTGCAGTTGGAAAGGGAAGTACGTTTGCAGTGGGGAAGAGAAGTGACTTTGCAGTTGGAATGGGAAGTACGTTTGCAGTGGGGAAGAGAAGTGAGTTCGCAGTGGGAAAGAAAGGTGAGTTTGCAGTGGGGAAGATACAGTAAGTGGGTTTGCAGTGGGAAGAGAAATGAGTTTGCAGTGGGAAAGAGAAGTGCGTTTGCAGTGGGAAGAGAAGTGATTTTGCAGTGGAGAAGAGAAGTGAGTTTGCAGTTGGAAAGAGAAGTGAGTTTGCATTGGGGAAGAGAAGCGAGTTTGCTGGGTGAATAGAAGTGAGTTTGCAGTGGGGAAGAGAAACTAGTTTGCATTGGGAACAAGAAGTGAGTTTGCAGTGGGAAAGATAATTGAGTTTACTGTGGGGGAGAGAAGTGAGTTTGCAGGAGGGAATAGAAACGAGTTTGCAGTGGGAAAGAGAAGTGATTTTGCAGTGGGGAACAGGAGTATTCGAGAAGAAAACATGGGGAGAGTAAGGTATGTACAGTACTGAGATTAAATGTGTCCACAGAATAACAACGTAGTTTGGTTAGAATTATGACTTGAATGAGGAATTGCTTTCAACAGGAGATTTTCTGATTTTGTGTTCTCCTATCACACCACTATTGATATACAATCTCCCGTAGTATATTAATTTTGATGGTGTTATGTACAATGGCAAGAAGGGAGAGTTTGCCATCATCTGACAGATCACCAGATGAAATGAATCTTCAACTTAACAACAAAGTGGTCTACCAACTGTTAAATTATAATATAAGGCTTTATTTCCTATTATTCTTCTTATTTAGTTACTACAGCTCTATCTTTATCAAACACAGGGCTTGAAATAACCGACGACAGTGCGGCAATTTGCCATGATGCCCAACAAAATTTTCGAATTTCATGGCAATATTTTGCCTTTCCATTCTGTATGACTGCTGTAGCGCCCTTTTTATTTGGAGAGTGGATATTGATGTATTAATTGTGTAAATCTAAAGGAAAAAATAAAGTTAACATAGTTCTGAAGCAAGCACACAATAATTATGTGCTGTCCCTTCAACATGTGGTGACATCTTGTATTTTGATTATTAGATGTGACTGGGCACTTCCTTTTTCTGCAAACCACTGTGTATAGAGTCAAGTGGGCTCAAAAGATGTTGCACATGGTTCCTCAACTTCCTGCATGCAACCCAATGTATACATGTACCAGTGGTTTTGTTTGATTTTCTTTGATTCCTTCGTTGTTCAAAAATGCCTCGACAGAGAGGTGAAAAAGAAAAAAGAAGCAGAGCTGCAAAGTCAAGCTGCCAAGTGTTTTAAAATCAACAAACTTCTCAGACTTGACACCGCCACAAGTTCGAGTCAAGTAACGCAACTCAGACAATACAGACAACTGTTCGGTTGTAATGAAGCATAGAGTTTGTTAAAATTTATGTGCTGACTTACTTATTGCTTGAGGCTGATAAACAGGACTGAACAATGAAAGCTCATTTACACTATGTATTTTCTTATTGCACTTATTTTAAATGTTCGAACTGTCGGTTTAAATGACCTTAGAATGTTTACTGTTACAATAGCTGACCTTGCTCTAAAGCATGGTAATGTCAGTAACAATGTTGTTGCTGTAATAAACTGAAAAGTCTGAAGAATGGTTAAGGCTGCGTATCGATATAGTAAATAAACATATAAATCTTAATTCTTTAATACTATAAATGTTGTGAATTCATGCTTTTGCCTTGCTGCCCTCGAAAAAAATTCTATATTGCCTCGGTGCCCCCTTAAGAATTCGAAAATTGCAGTGGTGCCCTGATATTACAAGAAATTTTAAGGCAAAAATTGCTGTGCCCTCAAAGGAAGCCAATTTAATGCCTGAAATCCCAATATAAGAGTAGGAGATATAAAGATACAAAGAGCGTCACACTCCAAATTAGTAGGTGATGAAGGTCTAACTTGGGATAAGCATGTAACTCATATTGTCAAAAGGTGCTTGCTGCTCTGAGAGCAATGAGAAGTGTCAGAGATTTTGTTGATATTCCATCGCTAATAATGATCTACAGCTCCCTTGTTGAGCCATATTTTGAATATTGTTTTCAACTGTGTGGGACTCTATAGGGATTGGATTATCGGCAAAATTACAAAAGCTTCAAAACAGAGCAGCATGCATAATTACTCATAGCGACTATAATGCCAGATCAGTGAAGCTGTTAAACAGTTAAATTGAAAGACTCTCTCGTATCTATAGTAAGGCCATTATGATGTGCAAGGTGCTAAATGGTCTTGCTCCTAATTGTCTGAGAGAAAAGTTCTCTTATGTTTCTCTCAGACATAAACATACTTTGAGGAACTCGGTCGTCAATTTGATATTATTCTGACCCAACACTGAATACGGGAAAAAATGCTTTAGTTATAGTGGAGCAGCAATATGGAATTCTATTCCTGGTGACATTAGGGGGTTGCAAAATTTGTACCGATTTAAAATAGATGTAAATAATGCCTTGTAAATTTTAATGTTGTACATGTACATATACAGTATGATTGGTTCCATATATGTTTTTTTATTTTTACAACCATTTGCCTCTCTGTCTTGGTCAATATGTTCAGTGAGCAATTGACCGAGGCAGAGTGGACAGGGCTTCTCTGAAAACCCATAACTTTGTTATGAGAGATTTTTTACCGTGGATTAATAAAGGATTACATAGAAATCCCTGAGGAAACCATGAAATCAAATAGCATATCTGTATGAGCAAAAAATATGGCGGTAAGTTTTTTTATATTAATGGTGCCCAAATTGATGCGACTGAAATCAATACAGGAGATGTGGCGCTCATTTTCTCTGTGAGCCTGGGTCAGCCCAGGCTGAAGAAAAGTTGCTGCTTTCACAGGCTAAAATCACATAATTAGATTGTTTGTTTCCCAGTCTTTTATATTGTACATTTATACATGTACAACACATCAACTGGAGTTTACATTTCTGACTGAAGTAATTATTCCTAAGTTGAGGTCACTCAAGACTGAGCATTAGAAGTTAGTCTTCTTGTACAATCATGTATCTTAAGTTTTCTGTCTCCATTTTTGGATACCAAATAGTCATTTGTTCAAGTGACAACTCATTCACCATGTAGCAAGCCTTAAACAATGCACATTTCTTGAAGACCAGTTGTACGTGTAAGAACGTTTGGTCAACTTTTCATACACATTGGTTGCTTAAATTATATTGATAAAAATTACAGAATGTGATAGTTTAAATGAAACCCCGATATAATGAAGTTACTGAAGAAATATGAAAAACTTCATTAGACTGGGGTTATGATAACCACTCAATTTAGTGATCACGTGCATTTGTTGCACCATCCTCGGTTATTATGTGACAAATTAAATTAACTTGAAACAATAAGATCAAAACGGTATCTGAAAGATAGCAACAGAACAGTTTTCGAACAAGCAGCATATAGCTAAATCAATATCTCATAACCTTACTGAGGGTTCCATTTCATGTTGTTATTAGAAAAAATCGCTAATTCTACATGTAGATTGTGTTTATTCAGTGACATGCAATCGTAACAACATGTCCTTGATGGCCACAAGACTCTTGATAAATTGCCCTCATTTTGTGGACAAAGTGTTCTCTGATGCTAACACGAAGTCCCAAAACTCTCGTATATTCTCAGTAGCTTCTATAAGGACGAAGAGCTTTTTTCTAACACTAAGAACAAGTAAAACTCTCGAATTTTCCAGTGCAGTATGTCAAATACTTGTATATTTCTTATGAACTTCGTTATATGGAGGTAAAGTGTGGCTTCGGGACCCCAATTATTTGGTTTGTTATACCAGGGTTTTCGTTATAATGGGGCTCGTTATATGGGGGTTTTTACCTATACAAATTACCGTAATTTTGCCGAAAAATACTTTGTTATAATGGGCACTTCTTTCTGTTGGGGTTCATTATATCGGGGTTCCACTGTACACAGTTGTTGATTGCCATGTGTATAACACTATAGGTCATCCTCATGTCAGCAACAATGGAGAGTGATATGTTTTCAAGATACTTTGCAGTATCTCTTCGTGGCAATTTGGAAGGAGCACCTGTGGTGTCTGTGGATGGAAAGGCATATCCAGTTCAAGAATTTTACTTGGAGGAGCTTGAGGGCGTGTTTCCAGATGTAAGTTTCACATGATTTTACTATTAAATCAACAACAATTATCATTCTGGTACAGCATCTGTGTTTTATTTGTATTGTTACCTTCATTGCAGTTTTAATTGAAAATATAGTTGGTGTGTATGTACATAAACTATACATCATAATCCATATCAGCCTGTTATGTTTAAAAAGCCTACATGTAAAACAGTACTGAACAAACAGAGAAGAGTTGATGTTTATATATTACTGACTGTCAACAAAGCAATCAGTGATTTACTTTCACTTAATTAATATCTTGATGAATTTTGTTCTTGCTGTTAATTGGCTAGGCATGGCGAAACCTGGCCACAATATTACAAGCTATAGTGTACATGCAGTATGTCCAGTTTTCTGTTCCATATTGGCCATTGACACTTGTTCAATCTCTATTAATTGCACTACAGTACATACATGTACAAGTTTCAGAAGTCAAATTACTGTAAGAGCCATGAATAATCAGATCAGCGGCTATAGTACAAACGTAATACGTAAAAATGTGCAATTTTATGCCCTTTATCACATTAGATTTGTGACATGCAATGCCAGTTTATCATGTATAGTATGATAGGAATTTCATCATTGATATACACACTTAATTCTGGCTTCCTTTTGCAGTAATGTGAATGGTGACTGATACACGTGTACATGGTTTATTATCTACAGTAGGATAATTTACACCATGCACGATACTGTAATTATAATTTATACTATGCTTTATCGTGCACATGATACACCGACAATTACCTGTGTAGTAGTGCAGCCTACAGTGCATAATCCTACACATGATCAGACAAAGCCTGGAAATTATACATTCACGATGTGTGGTCAATCCAGGTAATTCGTACATGCTGGAAAATTGTACTTTTGTAAAAGCTCTGTATGGTACTGTAAGACTTGTAATCAAAGCCCATAAGTGTAAATAATTTGCATATTCTTTAGTTAGTCTATTTGAAATTCTCAAGGATTGGAACTATTGGCAATTAGTAGTACTGTATGTTTCCCGTGACCGGTACTGTATGTATAGAATATCGTAGCTGTGCTAAAGCCCAACAGTTAAAACGTTTATTCGTTATTGTATTCCTAGCTACCTTCGGTTGCTCTTGAAGATCCAGGCATTGATGAACTAGGGTATGTTCTTGCTGCAAGGCTGATAAGATATTTGGATGCAAAAGAAGCTGATGAGCAAGGGTAAGAGCTTTTTAACACTGAGCTACTGTATGTATGATTCTTGTATACATGTATGAGTCAGTCAGTGCTTTGTCTGTCTTGAAAACGCCTATTAATAGTATTTAAATTAATATTAGTTATTTAATTTCTATTTTCCTGCTACCTCTTCACAATCGGGCCACATTCCTTTCTCATAATGTCAATTGCTCTATGTTAAAGTTTGAAATACATGTACCTACAAACAAATGAGTTACAGTAAATCAAATGTCAACTGATGTAGCACTTAAACCCATCAATTTCTCTAAATTATCATCAGTCACCGGAACTAGCAAATTATAAATATGATGGATAACCTGATGATGGTCACGTCGACCGAAAATGTTTGTTTTTAACCTTATTTAACTTCACATTTTTAGTCTTTATAATTAATTACATAAATATGATGAAAATGAACATCACTGTAATAACACATGGTAGTGGCCTATAGCTAGTACTTGGCTCAGTGGTAGAGCATCCAACTAGTATACGGAAGGTCATGGGTTCAATTCCCATCTGGAGCTTGGTTTTTTCTGAGTTTTTTGTCTCCGCACAATTACCTATTTCTTATATATAGTACTAGAGACTATTTCAAAGTGACTGCGCGATGCAGTTAATCAGTGCGTGCTTGACACATATGCCTTGGCATTCTAGTGACTGTGTGATACAGTCCGTGTGTCATAACCCAATTTAATGACCTTGCTCACCATGTGAGTTCCTGTGGCTCAGTGGTAGAGCATCCGACTAGTATACGGAAGGCCATGGGTTCGATTCCCATCTGGAGCTTGGTTTTTTCCGAGTTCTTTGTCTCCGCACAATTACCAATTTCTTAGATTTGTGAATTGGGAACTGAATTAATTTGTAATTACCTGTACCCTCTGGTTTGGAATTACATAATTAATAATTACCATATATACATGTAGCAACATCTTTTGAAAGTTGATCAGTTTGCCCGAAGGACATAAGTTTTTCCCAGATTTGCCAAGGAACCCTTGATGACATTACACATACTGTACTAATTTGTATGCATGCAAAAATGGATATCACTATGGAAAATAGTTGGATTAATTACAGAATACAATAACTGTATGATACATCAAGAATGTAACTATTGAAGCTTTGCACTTTTCATCCATCATCTTCAAAAAGCTCAATTTGGGGGTTTTGTAGACAACATGAATGTCTAAAATAGATATACATGTACTACTGTATGTGTATCTCGATCGTTATTCATCTTGAAACACTAAGGCTTCTAATTTTATTGTTTACTCACACTTATGTACATGTACAGTAAGACAAAAATGAAACAAATGAAATATTATACACTGTGAACAAGAACAAAGAAACCAAGAACTTGAACTTCCAACAACCCATTTCATTGACATCACCAACATTCGAAAATCTTTTAAAACGTTGGAAATGTTTTTTTCAGGACTGTTTTTCTCAACTTTTCACTGCCATTGATCACATCATAGTTACTGTGTGGGGCTCAATAAGTACTATCAGTTTGTGAATTGCACTTACAAGATTATTTCTGGCTGCAGTTCAGACTGGTATTGGAATTGCTGATTTTTAAATTGCTTTCATTTGCAATTTTACCGTTAACCATTTCATAATGGTAACAGTCACCATGTGAAAATGCTGGCATTCACTTGTCACCATTTAAAATAGTAAATGAAACTGACGCAACATGGATATGACTCAGAAATATACTTTTAAAACTAAATCAATCATATAATTTGTTAATTAACAAAGATATACCAGTAGTAACTGAAAGAATAATAATAGTGAACAAAGCTTCATACTTTAAAATTAATATATGATAGTCGATAGACCACTTGATTGACAACTTGAAGGCTCATTTCATTTGGCGATTTGAAGTAAACTCTCACTTCTTGCCAGTACAACTCCATCAAATTATGATGGTACTAACCTGCTTCTGCGTGAACATTGTTTGGAATTTTAGATCATATACTGTTCACTTTTAACAAGAGTCTAATGAAGTAAAATTTAAATATATAATAATGGATAGAGTTAAAATTTACACAAACGTTTTCGACATGTTGTCATCTTCAGGTGTATGAAGCTGGAAAACAAACGCATTTTGTTATATACTGTTTTG
>JANSTR010159027.1:0-10188 GCA_025434805.1 Antipathozoanthus remengesaui
GAAACGTCAGCTTTCTTCCAAATTTACGGCGCGGAAAATTGTTTTCGTCAACCCTCGGTTGATTTTATCACACGTTTTACCTACCCGCCGACGCAGTCTATAAATTTTTTTAAAAACTATTTACTTAGAGCCAAATTAAACTTAGTTTATCGCGTATGAAGTTCGGTGTAGGACGCGGAACTAAATTGCCCATGGAAATAACTCTAAAATATTACCTTTCATGGAGGTGTTGATTGACTTTGTTGTTTGGTCCAATAAAAGTTTCTTAAGGTCAGCGAAGACGTTGACAGGGCTTTGTTCACTTCATGATACTTGAATGAAATCCGGTTCTGTGCCTTCTGTACGTATCTATTCATATTTCAGTCCAAATAGTATCTCTTCTCAACAATTTCTGGTTTTGTTGCAGCTCTTTCCTTGAGGGAATTCTGTTCGGAGGACACCAACTGTGTATTTGATGTAAGACCAATTGCGCAATTTATTTGATTTTTTCTTCAATTCTTCAAACCCCAAGCTGCTTTTCTTCAACGAGCAGTTTGGACTCAGCCAACATCCATTTGAACTGGCCTCGAGGACAGCTGGTGTCCTGCATTTCATATCAAGTTTCGCTTCCAATTCCTTGAAGACACAAAACAAATAATGTGTATAACATTTGACCATAAATGCCAAAAGAAAGCCAAAAGGCACTTAACAACTCGCAAACAAGTAACACACGTCTCAGTACAATTCGTAAAGGAATTAAATTCTGACAAATTATTTTAAGTTTTCATTCCAAGTGATTTTTGGCGTTCATGTTGTTTCATTTAAAAAGGATTAATTTCATAGTCTGTATATTTACGATTTCATTTTCGAGCTCTGTTTTGGATCGACACAATTTCTACTCACCTGCGTGGCAGTCACTGATGTTCTTGTTGGAGCCACGGTTCATTCATTGCAGCGCACTGGACAAATCTGTGATAAAACCAATGGCTCTGCGGCGTATCTTATTGATGTAATTTATTATCCTGTGGTGTCAGTTTCTTTACTCTTCTTCTATTTCTCATAACGCTATTATTGCCGTGGAACGTCATTAGCATCAATCACAATGGTTATACCATTAACAAGCTTAAAACTACTTTCATCGCTGCCTGGCTGTTGTCAGTTTATTTCACAGTGTTATTAGTCTTACATTTAGAACATAGCAATTTTTTAATCATCTTCTTTTTTCTTATAATATTTTGCTACATGGCTCTATTTCGCGAATCCTTTCCTCACTAGAGGATGGTTCGTGTTGACGCAACCAAAAAAACAACCAAAATTATCCGTAATGAGAGGACTTTACTGAGCGATGTGTTTATAATTGTTACTTTTAAGTGATTTCATTGTACTGACAATTCGCTATTGGGAAAAACAAGAAAGTCAGTTATAGGTCTGTAGCAAATTCATTTAAATTTCCAAATACTTGTTAAGTAATCTCTAATAGCCGTTAAAACCCTAAATACCACATATTATATATTAGCATTGCTATTCATAATGAAGTTGGGCCTGTGGAGATTCTGTGGATTTTAATCCTGCTCCAAATTGTAGATCCGACCCTAAGACTTTGTTACTATCCCAACAGATCCTATTGTCATCTTAAAAATGTTTTTGCACATGCATGGTTCAAACTCGCCTTCGGCTTGTTTTCTCAATACACTTCATTCGTGAACTTCAAAAATCCACGCTTTTGTAACTTAACAGAGTGCGCAGATTCGTTTTCTATTTTTATAATATTTCAACGTGCGAACAGCATAAACACAGTCCCGTTACAAACGAAAAGAAAATCTATATGAAAGTGAAACTCTAATAGATTTATTCAATGACTCTTCGGCAACACTGACATATAGTGCGAAAGAGTCAGCTGTGGAAAACTGTTGTCCATTATATTCTTAGTATCCGGTAGTGTACACTAGTAAGCAGTAACATGAAATATTGTAATGAAAGTATGACGTTGATAAGTACATTATAAAAAGAAAAGGTCATAGAAAACGAAGAAATTTCGTTTTAAACTACTTCAGTGGATAATTTATTCCAGGAAGGTTTTCCAAAGTATATTTCTGAAACATCTGTTATATTTTCAGTCCTACGATCTTCAGATCTCTTTAGTATTATTTCGTTATTTACTTCTTTGTAAACATTCATTTTACTGCTTGAACTATGAAAACTGAATATTTAATTTGATCAGAAATTGAATACCAGCTTATACATTTTATGTTTGTACTGCTATTGGGGAGTGAGCAAGGACATGTATTTCCTTGTAATTATCTGAATTAACATTAAACGTTATATTAGTAAAGGTGTGAACCCAATAGGATACACCACACGTATAACTATCATCCAACATAATCTATGGCTGCAAAGATGCACTTAATCAATGATTCTGTTATTAGTAGTGTGTGTTGGTGTGTGAACGAATTTACGGGGTGAGTAAATCATATTTGTGTCGTGTCTTTCAATAAGAGCGGATATTGGGTCTAAACTAGCTGACAGAATCAGATGCAAGAATGAAACACTTGGTTGAGTCTCGAAGAACAGTCATCGATTTCGAGAAAATCTATTACAATTTAGATGTTTTAATAGCCACAGTGCCTTGGTTTTAATATATAAGCAATTTCGTATTTTTGAATTTTACTGATTATATGTAATTTTAAAATTACGGACATAAAGCTACCGATTCTATTGATGTCAAAATTCACCAAACTAGCAATTTGAGAGGTCCAAAATGCTTCTTAACACCAGCAAAAACTTAAGTATGATCGGATCATTGTTTCGACAGACCCACTAAAGTGATTATTAAATATTTCCATCTTCAATCTAAACTTGAGTATTGTTTTATTAACAGTATAATGCTTTTAGTATTACCTTGTGTTCTTCCACAACAACTTCTGATGTGGAAAAGCGACATATGTGCCTTTGTTGTTGCAGACGGGTTCAATTAGCTTTACTCAAACGCTAATTGTTCATAAAACTTGCCAATCTTTCCGAATTCACAGAATCACTCAGCTATCGCTGGGATCAAGAGAACTGAGAAGCAAAATATACGGTTACAACGATGTACTTAGATAACAGCTCTACGAATCTTACTAAATTTCTTGAGGGGTGTACAAACTACGTTCCTAGAATCCATCCAGTCAATATTTGGCCTGTGATCTCAGCAAACCTAATTACCATTCCATTCACGATTGTACTGAATCTGTTGGTGATCGTTTGTATCAGCCGCATTGAAAGACTCCGGAAAATAAACTCGAACGTTCTTCTTGCTTCCCTGGCTGTAACTGATGTTCTTGTTGGAGCCGTGGCTCAACCGTTGAATGTTGCAGGTATAATTTGTTATAAAAATAAGAGCTGCAATTTTTGTGGTTTTATCTTCATCAGTTTTGTTCCGGGAATGTTTTTCATGTTTGCGTCGCTTCTTCATCTCGACATTATCGCTGTGGAGCGATACATTGCCATTAAACATGCACTACGATACGAATCGATTGTCACCTCTACCAGACTTAAATCTGCTGTTGCCATAACATGGATTTGTTCAGTATGTCTCTCTACCTTAGCTTTCCATTTCAGTATAAGTTCACCAGCATATATCTACACAGTCACTACTTTAATTACAATCTTTGCTTTTGTCATCATTTTCTGTTATGCGGCTCTATTTCGCGAGTCGTGGCGTCACAACAGAATGATCCATGCCCAGCTTGGTCCAGTTCAAACCTCCTCACGGATCAGAGAATTCGAAGCGATGCATACTACAGCACTTGTTGTGGGATCTGTACTGCTTTTTTATGGTGTTACCGTCATTTTGGAAGCAGTGGTGCAAACGCTTAACACAAACCCAACGACATTATTTAACATTAGATTGTGGATTAAGCTTTTGATAACTTCGAACTCGCTGGTGAACTCACTGGTTTATTATTGGCGAGTTGGTCATGGGAGAGAAGCAGTGAAAAGCTACTTGAAATGCTGCTATTCATAACTGCATGGCTGAAGTACGGAAAGGTCTTTTTTCAAGTCAGTTTAAATCCTTGTCTTCCTCTATCATCAGCACTTCGTCTTCAGTTTTACTTGATCCGAAGAGCACTTGTGTCTTGTTCTGCAATTTAATAGTCATAAAAAACGGGAAAATATGAACATTGGCTTAAATTATTATTTGTAAATTCTCGAAACATTAGAAGATGTTTTCGTGGTTCAATGCACGGTTTGGGGTGGCAGGCGAAAGCAACAGTCAGTAGAAAAATACATGGTTTTAACTGTTAAAGAACTCTAAAACGATCGAAGAGGGCCTGCAACAAGCGATAAGCGTCTTTGCAGCAGCGTCAAAGATATTACTGGATAGATATACTTTGTGGGATTTACCCTGGCATGTGACACACCCGAAATGAATAACGCTTGGATCGGAACTACCGCACATATAGTTTATCTTAAGACTTACTACTGAAGTTCGGCCTCTAACTTAAAAAGTACAATACAAGTATAAAACTGACATGATGATATAAATTACTAATTTGTATAATAGAGTTACTAGCGACTTTAATGTAAACGAAATCTAAAACATTGTAACGGCGAGCGGGAATAAACAGCAACCCGACTTAAGGAAACTCGTAAAGCAATTTGCTAATCTTCCATCAATTTCCTAATAAATTCAGTTTTAAAGCACACAAAATGCAATTGAAACAATATGTATCACTATTTATGCATGACAGCTTAAATCCTGTACGGATCGTCACATCTTGTTTAGGGAGCCGTAATTCATACCTAGGGATGGGGGAGAGCCAGTAAATTACAGATGCAAGCGCCCAAATATTTTGCCCTCTCACAAATTTAGGGCCCAGAAAACCCTAGCCCAACCTTTGTCGTCGGCCCAAAAATTGTGTCCCCCCCCCCCCCCTACTACTACTACTACTACTACTACTACTACTACTACTACTATACTGGCATGGACTTGCACTGACTTGCATTGACTCCTGCTCCAATATTTATGCAAGTCCATGCAACTTTTTGCCCTTGATCATAAATTTTAAAACAACCTTTTTTCTTTTCTTCTTTTCATCCATATTATTATTTTTCCACGCTTCAAAGTCGTCTTCTGTTACGGAAAGGAAAAACAATAAAACTGCCGCATTGCATTTCCTCTTGATAGCAACATGAAATGCTATTTTAAAGACTTGTGTTCACAAAATCTGTCTCCTAGTAGTTTGAAAAACTTGCGTCCAACTTGCAATGACTTAGTAAGTGATGTTTATTCCGTTTTCCTGCAGTTGTAACTGAATTAACAAACGGTAATATATACAATATAAAAGAGCAAATAGAAATAGAAATACCTTAATAGCCACAACTACTACAAAAAAATAATTTAAGAATATATTAATGTGAAGAAGTTCTCAGTTCTTCGATGTGGTTTATATCTGGCGCATGTTCTTATTAAGAACTTTAAGTTAATGGATCTGCCGTGTTTCTGGTGTTGGACAGAGAAAATATATTATAGGGCCATTCGGCATGTTCGCCATAAAACGAGTAAGTTTGGCCACTCAACATAAATCATTACAAGTTTAGTCGCAAGTTTTAAATTCAAAACTTGCACTGACTTGCATCAACGTTTGGCCAGCGCTTTAAAGGCGCTGTATCAGGCTTGGGGGACTGGGTTCCAGTGAGCTAGAACCTGAAAAAGGATTACCATAACACAAAATCAAGTTTTGTGATTTTGCGTGGTAATCCAGGTTTATCAAAAACATCCTTTTATTATTTATACTGAAAATTATCAGTTAGGTAGAAAAATCCATTTTAGTTTTATTTTGATATTATTTTGTTCGTTTGGGAACCACAACTCTTGTAAGTGAGTCATATATATGTTGCTGCAGCATACTGACATGGCGGCTTTAAACGATGAAGCTGTCTTATCTCATTACTGATGATGATCATCCCTGATAATTGAAGCAAGACTGTACTGCGCTACTGCAACTGAATTTTGAGACGAGAAAACCAGAGTCCGAGCGAGTCAACGTCGCTGAGTCTAAAATGCCGAGTCGAGAGCAGCGGTCAAGTACATGTTCTGCTTTCAGGTTCTAACATTCTTGCGTGAAAAAACATTTTTATCCGCTGTCATTTCCGGATCTGTTGAAGCGTGATTATCGCCAGTCACGTAGCCTTGACAATGCCCCTTTAAGGCAAGTCCCCTGAGACAAGTATCAGACTACAGCACCGGTTTTAAGTGCATAGGTTTATTTATTGATATGTCTTACAACTTACAAACAACTTGCAGTAATGAAATACACAAAAAGACAACACCTGAAATTGAAAAGCAAGGGGAAAAGTGTGACACACGAGTGCATATCATGTGCATGTCAAAACTGAGTTCAGAACAGAAATACCTTTTGTTTAGAAAAAATCAGTTTAAATTTGTCTGAAATGGGAGGGCTGGGTCAGTAGATTGCAGACATGATTGATGATTTCAAAAGCTATCCAACCATCAAAGTGTAAGCAAAATCTATCCTTTCCAGAAAACGTTTGAAAGTGGATAATATATATAATAAGGTTTCTAATATTTGTTTAACAATTACAACTCGACAGTCCAAGACAACAGATCACGAAATTAAATTACATTACTTTCACTTTGGTCAGAAGCTTGTATCAGAACCATTTACAAAGACATATAAATGATAATAAACTATAAGAATAAGGACTAGTTACAAAGTACTAAACATATCAGCCATTAAAACAGCCACTGGAGTATGTAATATTAAGAAGTACTCCAATTCCAAAGGTATTCGTAGACAATGATAGTGTTTTCAGTGAATAACAAAGATTGAAAAAACAAACAAATTTGAACAAACAACAAACTTGAATTACTTGTAAGAGGCTACAGATATTCGCTCTGTTGTATCAAAACATAGTGGCCCTGCGAGCGTGCATCGCGTGATCGTTTCTGACCAATGGTATTGCGCGTTTTCAGTATAAAATTATTGTTGAACTATAATGATAGTTATTCCTTTCACTTGACAAGGGTAGAACACATGATAACGCAACTAACCCTTTTCTTTCCTTAGACTCTGACAGCATTTAATAATTCGATACGCTACTGCCAGAAACATAAAGCATTCGAAGTCCTCCCCAGTTCGAGCTTTGTTCGACTTTAATAGTGAAGCACCAAGCAAACCACATACAAATCAAAAACCTGTTTGAAATCATTACACCTCCGCCTTCTTCGGTTCTTGACTTGGAATGTAATGATTGCGGTCGTAATTGCGGTATTAAAGAACCGTGATCACCTAGGCGTGGTTTGGCTTGTTTTCGAGCGCCACGAAATTCACTTTGTTCAGAGAAAGTATAATTTGCGTCAATGTTTGTTTTCTTTACTGTAATTCTGACCAGCAACCAGTCTATTAGGGTAGCTTGACGTTATCCGGATGATATTTTGACATTCCCATCGGCAGAAATGGATATAAATAATAACAAACCACGCCTAGGTGAACGCAGTTCTTTAAAGCGGTTGTCAAAGTCAATTCGAAGATCCACTTTTGAAACACAACAATAATTCACTTGCACAAAAACCACATTCAGAAGTTAGCAAAGACTCAGTCAAACCATATAGGATTAATAAAACTGCTCCAGAACTTTGCATATGATTGCAAAAGATAAAACACAGCCACTGATTATTTGAGATATGTCTCAAACTCCGCCATCTTGGAATGCTGGAACGCCAAGAGCTCCGGAGACCAAAAATGTCTCTGATTGGGTTGATTCCGGGCTTGGACCGAGACTCACAAACTACATAGTATCCGCAGCTCTCAATTTCCCCAACTTTCTTTCCTTGTATATGTCTTCCCACTTGTAATCCTGCAGCTATGCCGTAGACATTCGTATCAAGGGTTGGACTAAAACCATTACCATGTCGTCCAAGGATTTGCATTTTGAGCGAAAAGGAGTGTCGTTATTACAGCAAAGCTCTTTAATGATGTTATCTCAAACCCCGGCCACAAGCTGCACAACCTCCTCTCAACCACAAACAAGTCCAAATACTCCTTAAGAAATAACAGAACATACCACCTTCCCGGAGCCAAAACAGATAGATTGAAAAACACTTTTATATACAGTAATTATGGATAATTCTTTTTTATTGCAAATATCTAATTGTATGTAGTTTCCACATTTTTCATCGTGTAATTTTAGATACCCACTTCATAATTTCATAATATAGTTCTTAAGATGTTATATTATCTATAAAGTTTTATGTAATTTAGCATTAGACAGCTGCAATTTTAAAGCTCAATAAAAATCTATCTATCTATCCATCCAAACGGACGTCATCATAATTTTTTAGTAACGCACGGGTGTAGCAGGTGTGCTGGGCTTGGAGATGCGCTACGAGGTACGCTGCACGCTCGGAGGATGGCCGTCTTTATAGACGGTCGTGATGGTGATGGTGCTGGTACGGTGATGGTACGGGTGGGCGAATACTCTGGCGACGGAATTTTGTCGTGCCGCACGTGGTGGGATAAACGCAGACAAGTCGTCTCCCTAACTGGCCGGCGAACGACGCAAGGCTGGCATCGCGCGCCCTGGCGAAGGAGCCGGTGAAGGCAAATTGCTCTGACGAGATGCGACCCCGATGGAGAGCGAACCTTCTGGACAGTGCGCTCGTCATCCAAGGCCTCTGAATCGACGAGTGCATTCGTCTCGTCAAACAAGTGTGTGTCCATTCCAACGACGAACAGTGCTTCCATTCTTCCCCATTTAACACCTCTGCAAACGGTACCGACGGTGCAGACGGTACCGACCATCGGAGGCCGGATGCAAATCCAACATCAAAGTAGCCATAAGGACGTTACATCACGTCTTCCTACACCTTTACGGCGTCGCCCAATGGGCAGGAACCGCTTGCATATTCAAGTTTGCGAATACCCGAATAATTGATCGCGAGGATTCTTGAACGCCACGGCGTAATGCACATTGCGCGAGATGGTTTTGGCATACTTCCCTGGTGGAAACAGATCTTGCCACAAATAAAAATGGTGATGTGGCAAGTGTTTGGTGAACATATTCAACACCCTTTTGTTGTTGCCACTCCTTCATCCTTCAAATCATCTAAGATCAACAAGCCACCATCGTCTTCAAATCGGTAGTCTGGGAAAGCACTTTGTGAAACTGGATGGGCCGCGTCCTCCTGGGCTCGAATCCCGTTTTCCATGCCTTGTAACAATAAAGGATGGCGCGAGACGTTCCGTATTAGAAATGCCGACCCGTGTCCTCCAACACCCGAGACACAAATTCCGTCTTGCCACAGATAAAGGGCGAGCCACCACGATGCTCGACTGGGGACCCTCACACACTCTCTTTTTCTTAAATACGTACACACCGGTTTTCAGTTCAATGTTTTATTGCTTCATTTGACGTTTCAACCATTGACTGACACGATGATCGTTTTGCACCTATAGTCGTAACAACTGAATCTATTCAGAAACTGCGTTAAGGTATGAATTTGACTCTTGAGCATCAAATACATCAAGGCATAATGACCACACGTCCAACTGGTCAGCGCTTGCAGACGGTTGGTATCCACGACTTTCCAATGACGGGCTAACCACATTTCAAACGGACGACTCCCATACTAACAACCTGTAACTAGTCATTATTTCACAGGTGTGTTCTGTATTTCCGGGTGTCCACAAGGCCAATCAGTGCTGTCCCGGACGGCGGTGCGTATTGGTGTTTCCCTCGATAAATGTTGTACATCACAGTCCCGTTACCGTCGATTTCACGGACGTTCTTTTCAATTTCTCCATCTTGACGCAGAATTTTTAACGTGTTGTCCTATATACACTAGTCCCGTCATGAAAAAGTAATGTTAGGCAGAGCGAGTCCTATTCTATACTAAGAGAGAAAGTAACCATTAGGGTTGGCCGCTCAGCACTGGAGAATAAACAGATATAGTGGTTTATGGTTAACTACAAATACCCAATTCATTCCTTTTGAGCGATACCATTAGAAAGGAAATGGGCCCCACACGGAGAAAGAAAAAATATTTCTGACCCCTATAAACCACTATATTTGTTTATTCTCCAGTGCTGAGCGGCCAAACCTTAATGGTTACTCCCTCTCTTACGTCTTCATTGCCGCTTTATTCCATCTTAATTTCCCACGACCAGCTCCCAGCTGGCCTTGTAGCTCAGTTGGTAGAGCAAC
>JANSTR010159038.1:0-10187 GCA_025434805.1 Antipathozoanthus remengesaui
TTCTATCGGCAGTTTGATAGTTCATTCGGCCTGCGGCCTCATGAACTATCAGCCGATAGAAATTGCGAGCTCATATTGTAATTGTTAAATAGTAAAAGCCGAGGGATGGTTGATTATTCATGTGGTCATTTCTTTATAGGCTTTAAACGAGTGTCCGACATTTACAGCAGTCACATATACCCTACCCGCATATATATGGCAAATGGAAGAAAACTAGACTAGAAAAGACTACGGTGTGGTTAAGTTGCGGAAACCACTAAGAAACGCTCAAACACAGAATATAGAGACAGGCGTTGATTAAAACCTGCTGCCACTGATTTACAAATCACGGGTGAATGTACAGTCGGGATCACTAAATTTACCTTTCAAGGCGTTGTTAGGGTGTGTTGCTACAATCAGACGACAATATTTTCCTCAGTTCACGAATCACGATTTAATATCGGAGCAACCTGCAGCAACCACGTATTCTCACTTTTTAGGAAAACTTTTCAAGCTAATTTTAGAAAAAAAATACAAACTATTCATGATAAATTAGAAAAGGTAGTCTTGAATGAAAACAACACATCGTCGAGTGCTGATAAGGGTGCTGTTGACATTCAAGATGTCGAAAGACCACTCATTGCCTCTGGCAGTTGAATGAGCTAGCATTCTCTTACTGTTGTAGTCTATCATATCATTTCAATATATTATCACTTGTTTTTTTTCAAAACAAGACACAAGAAAAACACAATATTTGCATTCAGTTTGTACTTTTCTTTTGGAAATGACCGAATCCAAGCACACCTAACGTCACCTGCCGCGAAGCCATTATATATATATATTCGTTTACAATTACTCGGTAATTTTCAGTCTTTAGTTCGAACAATCTCGGCATGACGGTTTTAGTCTCGTGATGTGAAAGGTTTGTCAGGATCTAGGCCAGCTGTCACCGCGTGTACGTGTATGTACATATTCGGGCATATGAAACCTAATTTCACGTGGCGTCCTTTTCAATAGACAGACAAATTAAGTTAGAACAATGGACGGTGACTCGACCTCCCAAACTCATTAACATGACATAACCTACCTCCAAGCATTGCGAAAGTAATCAACAGTAGAAATACTGATTTTGTCATATTGAATATTTGTTCCACGTTGAAGACGGTTTTTTTTCCCTAGGAATAGCTTGTTCTAACTGTAAACGTAGTTCCCTTTAAGGTTTTGTCTCCTCCCGTACGCGTGCGATGAATCTGAAAGACAAACATAAAGATGTCATCAGCTATCGTTAAGTCTTAAGATATGACGTCTGGCGACAAAATGGTATAATTCGATTCAAGCCGTTCAAGGAGCCAAGCATTTGCCAGAGTTGTGCATTGAAGCCCAAAACCTTTCTTTACGATGTTCTAATGCAAACGTCATTGAAGCATGCTTGTTCAACGCCAACCTGACTGCGTTTGTTTTTATGGTTGCAAAAAACATGGAAACCCGTACTGTTTACAACATGAAGCTTGTCGCAAGTCTGGCCTAAGGTTTGAGCAATAAAAAGAATTCCAGTATTGCCAATCGGTGCTAGACTTATGGTGATAATGTACATGTAAATATCTTCTTGCAATTCCCTTACTAGATGCGAATCGTCCTGAGAGAGTTCCGAATCCGTGCCGTCGCGCCAGACACATGCAAATTCATACAAATACTATCTGTGAGCAGAAAATATTAGTGCCCTCCCGCGTACATAATGAAATACTAATGAACTAACCTTTCTGGGTCAGTTGACTGGAAATGCTTCCAAACTAAATTCCTTCTTCTTGTAGAGCTAGATGCTTGAGTTTCTTCGCTGAAGATCCTTCAGTTCGTTCTGAATGAATTTTCTACAGTGACAGTGTTTATAGAACTGTTCTAAACTGTAGCAGGAAATGTTATTAAACCGCATGATTACACATGACACCTAGTTCAGGAGCCAATATCCGCTTGGTAACCTCATGCGTATCATGCAATGACGCAAAGAGCTGCTTCCGACAACTTCGGGACGCGGGACAGTCCCTATAGCTACACATGAAAACAGCCAAAATAAACCAAATCGATTTGAGAAAATATGAGTACTAAAGCGTTCCAAAAACATGAATTTTCTTTCCAATGCCAATTGCATGGTTGATAATTAACAATCAAGATTCGAGGTACTTGACTGATTTAAAAATTGAATTGCTATTCCAATTATGTACGCTCAAGTGGCCAACTAATGCGGGGCTTCCTGCTCCTCAGTTTTCTTTTTAGTTTTTATCATGTCATAAAGCAGGCTGGAGCAAGCACAATATACTCAAGATATCACGTAGTTTCATGAACTTTGAACAAACACAACGTGTCACTATCGAGGAAAGCGTGGAAGCAATTCTAGAACATCAAGCACGAATGTAATATACAAACTGAACAGGCATGAACATTTTAGGCTTCGTCTCACTGCAGCTCATTCTTGATCGAATTCACACAAAACTAACAACATCCAATATATTGTTTGCGTTGCCGTATTCAAGATAATTAGTTAACATACTAAGAATAGCAAACAACTGTAGAACACCAATTACGCAGTGATAGCGGATTGCTGTGTTCTTTCGTTCATAATTTTGCGACAGAGTATGCGAAGATTCTGAGTCGGCTTTCCTAAGTTAGTCAATATATTTGTAACGCAAAAAGCAGGAATTCGATAACAATTGGCGATGTAGTCCTAGCAATGTGAAACCGAATTAAAGGCGACAGTAATCATTTTATAATCTACTAAGTAATACTCATTCCAATTGTATTGTAAATAGGCCGACAGTTAGAAAAACAGTCCGTTCTTGATCGAATAATTTTTATTTATTCGAGGGCTAGTAGTTCTTCAGTTTTACTCATTAAATATAGCTGTTGTTATTATTGTCGTTAGAGATTACTTGAAGATCAGTTGAATTGGAATGGACATATTTACAAACTAGTATGAAATGAAAGATTAAAGGAAATTCAAAATAAATTCTTTTGGGTTTATTCACTCTATAAGCGAATCTAACTTCATTACTCATCGTTATCTTCAAAACCCTAGGCCTAGACTCTCAAAGACAACTTTATCACCAAAAATAAAGTTGCAAACTTTCTATCAGATCCACTAGCTGACTATGTATAAACATTTCAACCTTCGTGGCACAAAGCTATACAGAAGTCAAAGTAGAGATTTTCCCCGACACTTTCACCCTCGTACAATTAACTTGAAGTAAGCCCCAAAACGACTTTCTTTTGTTGCAAGCCGGCCCCTAAAAAGCCGAAAGATTTGTCACAACAAAGTGGATACAACATGCGCAGCGACTACGCACTGTTATACAATCAGAGTCAAGCCGCTAAATTGGTTATATAGCTCAGTCAAAACCCTCATTTACCCAATCAAGAAGATTCCATGTTTAATTCAGTGTGGTCATCAATTCGGGGTTGGTATTTTGTGTTGTTAAGTTGGTCATTCAGTTATGGAAAGCACAATCAACAGAAACCGTGAAAAACTAACCGTCTTCATAGTATCCCTAAATATTATATAGCAAATTCGAATTGCTGTCTTGTTTTTAAAATGTGCTGTATGTGTTATCTTCTTGTATCAGTAGACATTATGTGTCATTTAACCGAATTGCTGACGAAGCCGGAGTCCAAATGGCGGGAACTGACTCGCGTGTACTGAGTCGAGTTGCCTGGCCAATATGGCGGAAACGTCGCGTGCCTGTGATACGAGTAAGTCTGTCAATATGGCAGGAAAGGAGACCAGTAATAGCTGACGAAGGAAACATCTTTAGTAAGTCCTGAAAGGGAACTACATTCATGCGGAAGTGTTTCTGTGGGTAATACAACTACCGGTTGCCGGCTATTAATATATTGGAATAACACTTCGCGCCTTCTCCCAAACATAAAGAAAAAACTTATTAAAACGATTAAAAACAATTTGGTGTAATCGATCTTTTCTGGTTTCTGTAGTTCAACCTGTTCACATGATTAAAAAGTAAGTCGCTACATTTCAGATTGACCGCCTTTAAAATAACATTCAGGTTATTTAATTTGTTGACCTAACCGGCCAACGATAGCAGCAGAGATTTGGAAGGCGGCAACACTAAAGGCCCACGAAACATAATTAAACGTTAGAACTAAGTATTAAAGCCTATTTTTATTACAGTGGACTCAGATATGTTGCGCGGATTTCTCAACTCCATGCAGATGCATATTGATTCTTATACTCAACCAGCATAATTTTCATGATCAGTATTTCTTTTATATAAACTGTTATACATATTAACATAATAGACATAGAGAAGTAAACACAAAATTGAACCAGCGACATCCATATAAGGTCTTATAATAGTATTTTGTAAACCGTTATTGTTAGGCAAGTATACATAAAAACTGAATTTTAATGTATCTTAGTCAAGAAAGAGCTTGCCACTTGCTGTACGACCTGAGTATAGGATCTTGCAAGAAATAAATGTATATAGTGGTTTATGGTTAAATTTACAGTGCTGTACAAATACCCAATTAATGGTTACTCCCTCTCTTAAGAAATAAATGTAGATGTGGAATGCATTAAAGTAGCCTGACAGGCTCAGAATCGATTTCTCCATACAAAGTTTTTCAAACGTCTAATTTGGAACCATTGACGAAGCGCTCGTAGTTCTTAGCGATTTGAACCTCAAATTTTTCATAAATTAATTGTTCGTAAATTCCATATTGCAATATGACGCAAACGTAATCAGGAAATGTGTTTTCTTTGCATCAGAACAGTTCATTTTGTTTTTGAAATAAGTTTTTATTAGTTTAGACTTATGCGATTTGTACAGAATGTGGTCGGATACTGATCAGTGACTAAACGAACGGCATTGTTATGATAAGTTCTAGTTCATGTATAAACATTTTTTGCTCATTTAGAAACAGGAGACATATTATGTTGTTCAAGTGAACTTCAAACCGAGTTATGTTCTTAATATATTGCTAAGTTTTCAGTGTTCATTTCTAGCCTCGATGTTTTTATAAAAAGGCGCGGGTTCTTATAGAAAAGGGTTGTATCAAGAACATACCCTATCAGTTGACAATTCAAATGTTAATTTCCGTTTTAAAAACAAAACCCAAATTTCACTCATATATACTGATCCATATGAACTCCTATAGGAGTCACTGATTGAATGACTTACTTCGCAATCGGCTTCATATTCATATATACCCATATATACATGCTACTTCACTACTTTCGATCCTCTGTGACTTCAGCCGCCTAGCAATAAACCAAATATTTTTAGACAGATTTCTAAACGGAAAATAATAAGAATATTTTAAGAACATAACATTCAAGCTTGGCCTAAAATCTCACCAAAGTTAACAGAAAGTGTAAATGAACTACCAGACCAAGTTTTTGTTGCTACTGATTTTCAAAGGAGGAATTAATGTCAGATTATACTGTTTGTATTCATCATTTCACAATCTAGTTCTTTAGCCTTTATGACTTCATATTGCGACAACGACCTTCTGCGAGAAGACCCGAGAACGATAAACACACGGTGCAATTTAACCATGCATTATGCTCTTAATAATATGCTCTTGTTTGCAATGTTGCATCATGACTCATGCCAAACGGTTTTCGGTCCAATGCAGAATTGTTTTTAAAAGTGAAATTAAGAGTCTTTCGTAAATATGTGTAGACTTGTCTACATCTACCGAATAAGAACAAGGTGAGCACGAGTAGGGTGGACGGCTTTTTGTATACGAAATCTTTTTGTCTTGTTTATTTGTTACTTCTAAAATCTCGTGATCTTGTTAATTACGACTGACCGTTTATATAAATCATATATATTCACATTATTCTTTTCTATTTTATTAGCAAAGAAACAAATTGTGTTCACCTCTAAGGTAGTTTCAATTGCTAGGTGTGCAAAACGACTATCGAGGAAGATAAACTATATTTCATTTGGTGACATGCACCACTTCTCATGTTCAGTATCTATATGTTTTCTCCGAATTCTCGATCATTTGTGGGCAAAACGGTAATAAAGATAAACAAATAAACACGCAACAAATAACAAGAGTGAAAAAAGGGCAAAATTCCAGCTTTCAGTTTCGATTGCAGGATGAAAATACAAAGAGGGCATAGAAAGAAGATATCTTCAGTACATAAATGGTTGTTACACAAATATTTTTCAACTCAACTGTTGTCAAACATTAGACAAATTAAGTGAAGTATTTTGAGTTTCTACGAAAAAATTTGGATTTGCTATTTCAAACTGTCTATGAAATAATAACAATTTAGGGCTATGCTTAGAAATCTAGCTTGTTTCTTATATTTATAGTGTTTTTAATGTTTAATTTGAAGATTTTATGTAACGCCGAACTTGCAAGTCCTTGTCTTCCCGTAAACATTAGGTAATTAGGAATTCGATTTGGGCTGATATGGCGTCAGTTCCAAAATCATGAACTAGTAACACGCAGTTATTATTAGACGTGACATTCTTCTAAAAAAACTGATAACCGCTTCCTCGTCGCCAAATTTCTTAGTTGTGAAATGCCAAACTGAAGCCTATCTTGCAGTTCGAAATGCAGAGCACGCGTTCAATATATCACTCTATAGCAAAACGGGTATAATTTTCAATGTACCTTATCATTGTCGCACTCCCACTCAGTCTATGATAAGGTTATCGCAAAAAAAAAAGATTACAAAATCCAAGACTTAGTGAAAGTGAATGACTTGGCTTGTTAATCTTAAAGACAACATACAAGTTAAATAAAATTACAACTTTAAGGGGTATAGTATATTTCTGCTGGAAATGTCTATAGAATCATTTTCTCGGTGCAGAAACCATTTCATATTTTAAAAAGCCACCTAATGTAATCCCGATAGTCAAAGTGGAAAATTGGTCGGCAGAACATCACATGATTTTGTAAAATTTATATCTGTACTATTGCTGCAAATTATCTCGTGATATCATTGTTATATCACAAGGAAGGAGTGCTGGGAAACCCGGGATTTAATGTAAGGAGTGCCAACTGGTGCAGCGGAAGACTGGCTTCCAACTATCACACTCATACACTTTGCATATGACTTGCAAGACGTGGCGCGGACGCTCGATTATGCTTGGATTACACAAGGGAGTGTCGGGGAAACCCTGATTAACCGATTTTCCACGAGTCGCGGCTCAGTTGGAAAACCCCGATACTATTAAGAATACTACGTTACACAAGCGAGTGCCCATCCAGCAAGGAGTCGTGCTTATTTCAGTACTGATTAAACTCGTGACCGCTCGTTGCAGACTACTTTAATAACCCTGCAACGGTTTTCGCGGAAATTGTTACACATGACGTCAGTTTCTATGAGTGAGCAGGCGCCATCGGGACGCTTGCACTTGTGGAGTCGATGATGACCAAAACAAAGGGATAAAAATAATGCAATGCCACATGGCATAACAGCAAGACGACATTCACAGCTCTTCATTGTCAAGAAAGGTCACAGTTTAGAGATGTAACAACGTCTGTACCTTACTGTGCCGTAACTCTTTTGTGAGCAAACCGGCGTGACGCTTGTTCTCCTTCGTAACTTCCGATGCTGTTGAATATTGTTACGCTGTCTTGTTGCAGTTTTCCGGATTTTTAACTCTAAATATATTTCGTAACACCGACAATCTGGTGCTTTGTTCGCTATTTTGGAGTCATTAAACCGATTCTGTAGCTTTAAACGCAACCACAGATTCCAAAACCAAGTCGTTATACCTTACTGCTTCATAAGAGATCGATGGAACAATCGAGTTTGCTTATATTAGATCTTTTACTTTGTATTTATATAATACATTTATTCAAAGTTATTCAAATGATACATCCCACAGAGGCTGCCGACATCACGTGCAGAGGATCGAGGCACAAGAACTCAAAATAACAACAAATACAATTATACAATGAATAATAACAACCTCTTGTGAAGCTTAAACACTAACAACTACAATTTAAATTAAACTTATGAAACGTTTTGAGCTATATTTTGACCCTTTTTAAATACCTCTTATGGTTGTAAGACACTTGATTGTAGCGGTAATTCGGCCTTCTTGCATCCGTTATGATTAAATTAATTAGGTTGAAGCGCGTTAGACATTGGTTAGAGTTTCGTTAGACTTGCTAGGCGTCGGCTCGCATATTTTTCTAATTACCTGTTTGAAAAGGAATAATGTGATTAAATAAAATGAAATTGGCTTTTTTTTAATACACTTACCATTTAATACAGAATGACGAGCTATAATTATAAGTTATGATATTATTTTAAACAAGGCGAAAAATATTTGCAGGCTTTATTTTACAAAGCATATGACACCAGAACACTGCAGCGCACAACAACAGTTAAATTGTGTCGCCTACTACTATATTTATCTTTACTGCGTAGAATTTGCGAGTCATTCTTCTAAATCCAGCGTCTCAGTGATAATCAAAACTTCTCTGTAATTTAATGCTCAACATTTACCCCACTGAGGTCTCACAAGAAAACTTCTCATTGAGTAACCATACAGTCTCGGTCTCTCTCCTGAATCTAGTTCCTCGGTCCAAGGTTCTATTTCTCCAATAACTTCAACTCCGGTACAGTCAGGGCGCGAAAATCTCTATTTGCCCTTGTTGCAGATCCGTAAACTGAACCATTATCGTTGTTCTCTTCAGTAGACCGAGGTTTTTCTTTCAATTAACTGGTATCTCAACACTCGGCCCTACTAGCTCTAATAATATTTTGGAATATTATTCCCTATTTTATATATAGAATGATGGAAGCATTAACTCTTCATAAATTTCTTTGAATCTTTGACAAAGTTTGAGTTTTCAGGAGTGTTTCAGAGTCTTCTTCCGTATAGGTAAATCAGTTGGCTTTCATACTTTTGGAACCGTGTCTTCCAATAGTTGAGTCAAAAGACTTTGAGTTGAATTCCAAGAAAAAAACCAACTTGTCTCAGTGGCAGCCTTCAATGCTTTGCTAGTGTTGCAAGAAGATACATAGCAGTGGTCTTTGCTATCCTTGCTGTAAGTAATGGATGCGACCAGTTAGGAATGGTAAAATTTGTCAAAAACGCAGCGCCCAACAACTTTATTGATCAGATTCGTGCTGTAAGAGTGATGGATGCGATCAGTTAGGAATGGTAAAAGTTGTCAAAAACGCAGCGCCCAACAACTTTATCGTTCAGATTCGTGCTGTAAGAGTGATGGATGCGATCAGTTAGGAATGGTAAAATTTGTCAAAAACGCAGCGCCCAACAACTTTATCGTTCAGATCCGTGCTGTAAAGTGATAGGTGCTACACCAGCTACGAATGGCAACAGTTGACAACAGCGCCTAACAATTTTATTATCCAGATCAGTACAGAAAGTAAAACTGCATGTGCATTCGACAAAGGTAAATTAAGTTATCAGAAACGCAGCTGACTCAGCAGCCTCAGCCGGATCCGTGCTATAAATCCGTGATAGATGCAACAAGCTAGAGAAAAACGCAGAGCTCAGTAACTTTATATATGCCTGTGGCTCATGGATCATATTCTTGCTGTAATCAGCGACGACGGGCTTACGCCGCTCGAAACGTCGGCTTTCCTTCAACTTTACTGCGTAAAAAATTGTCAACCCTTGGTTGATTTTATTATAGGAATGGTAGCAGTTGTCAAAAACGCAGCGCCCAATTAACATGCAACCTTATCGATTAGACTGAACAAATAAATTTATCTACAATTAGAAACACATTCCGTTATAATTCTTACACTATCATTAATATTAATATTAATGTATAAGTATAAAACATGGAGGATGTTATATTGTCGCGCATACACTGACACGGAATTCTCTTCGCTTGTTTATTAAGAAATATCGCAAGAATGAGCACAGCGAACGAGTAAAACACGAGAACAGAAATTTCGTATCTCCGACCAGCAATGTTCTGTTTCTAATATAAACACCAAAGATATGCCGGTCAAATAATTTTACTTTAATTTTTTTTTCTACTTTTGTATTCCATGATTGTTGAAATAAAGGTTAACTTTATTTCAGGGGGTGAAATAACAAGATTTAGATGTCGAACTAATAATTAACAAGTAAGAGAGGGAGTAACCGTTAAGGTTTGGCCGCTCAGCACTGGTAGTAGTTTATGGTTATAATTACAGTGCTGTACAAATACTCCAATTAATTCCTTCTGAGCGATAGCCCTAGTAAGGA
>JANSTR010159049.1:0-17466 GCA_025434805.1 Antipathozoanthus remengesaui
ACATTTTTCGTTGCTGTTTGGTGGTGTTTATCTGTACACAATTTAAAGGCTATAAGTTGTGGAGATTAGGATTGTTTCTTGTCTAGTCATAGTAAATTCCTTTAAAATAAATCGATTATCTTTGAAATCCTTTGCCGTTTTGCTCGCGCGCTGTTACAAATTTGAATATTATATTCACCCTAAAGCAGCTTAAAGCTCAGTTTTTTATAATCAAGCAGATATTCCATAGTCCGTATCTGTGCCCAATTATGGTTTTGTACTTTTTTGTACTTTTTGAGTGAGAGACCAAAGACGAGTGCCATGTCTACCACATGTTTGGGCTGCTAATCTTCAGGAATAAAATGTCTAGTTCGGTCGGCGCTTGGTATGAAATTTACATCTTAACAGACAGTCCTATCCCGGATAAAACGTTTTGCAATTGCTAAGTGTTATATGCTGCTTCGCTGTGTCCAATTTTATTATCAAATTTGGCATATTGACAGAAAAGATTCACCTGCAAGTCCGAGTCTGCAATCGCAAAACAAGAGACGAGCGCAATTTCCAACTCCGAAGTCTGATAATAAAAAGTCCAACTTGCTCGACTCGGGAGCGTGTCATCTCCGTCACCTCTCCGTCATTTGTTTTCCAGCGTCACCAAGTTCATCATCAACAAAGCCACAGGTTTTCCTAAATCTGGACGACTGGAGCAAGTGAATCGCTATCAGCTATGTTTACTTCAAACTGAAAAAATTTTTGGGGGGTTCCGCGCATCGCACGTTGCTGAGGGGCACGCGCTCGTTTCTCCGCCCTTCCTATCTTCCGCCCTGGTACTCCGCGCATCACACATCGCGCAAGAGTCAATGAACCCGTTTCCCCGCCCTTTCTTTCTTCCGCCCTGGTTTGACTTTGCGTATGTTGCGCCAGATACGAGGCGAGTGGAATTTACTAGCGAGCCGGATGAAAGGGAGGTTTGAATCGTCAAATGTCACACACAGGAATTTGAAAGGTGAGTTAGAAAGCCTCTCTAATTGTAATTTGAATCAAACAAACATTATGACTGACAACTTTGCATGTAATAAATTATAAAATATATTACATGTTCGATTGGACACTTGGCAGTAAATCTGACTGTTGTTTTATAGTTTATTACTTGACAGACCTATTAGTTATAATAATTAATTATTATAATTAATATTGATTTTATCTTTTCCTTTCCACAGAAAGCCGTACAAAGCCTTGTTCACCTCCCTTACAAACTCCTTTTCACATGACAGGACTGCCACTTGATATAACATTTTGGATTATTTGTATTTTTCCTATTAACGTTAATCCGCGCCAATTCCATCTTCTTAAGGTTTCCTTGATAGAATAGATAATTGAATCAAAATTTAGCTTTTGACATAGTGAGCTATTATAAGTGAAATGAATTCCCAGTATTTTCACTACCTGCTTAACTTCTCCAATACTTCAGGTTTTCACTCGGATCTCGATACCTATTTCCTAGAAAAACCACCTCTGTTTTTTTCCTGATTTACACTTAATCCTGAATATTTACTGTATACCATAAAACCTTCTTTAGCTTATCTAAAGAATCCTTATCTCTTAAAAAAAAACAGGTCATATCATCTGCAACTATCGATAACTTTACCTCTTCCTTTCCGATTTTTATCCCCCCAATATCCTTATTCTCTCGTATCTGTATTGCCAATATTTCAAGGGCTATAATGAATAGGTATGGCGAGAGCGGATCTCCTTGGCGTACTCCTCTTTTTAGTAGGATGGGTGTGCTGGTGAATCCGTTGTTCATTATTCTGCTTGATACATTGGTGTAAAACATTTTCACCCATGCTATAAGGGATGGTCCAAAGTTAAACGTTTCTAATGATTTTATAATAAATTCCCATCTCACTGAATCGAAAGCCTTTTCGAAATCAATCGTTATTAATAGTCCATGAAGATCCTTTTGCTTAGTATATTCAAGGATATCATCAATGCTTCTAGTAGCATCAAAAATAGTTCTTCCCTTTACAAAAGCGTTTTGGTCATGATGGACTATGCATGGCATTACCTCCTCTAGTCTCTTTGTGATTGCTCTTGAACCGATCTTTACATCCACGTTGATTAAAGAAATGGGTCTCCAATTTTTTACCAGTCTCCTGTCTTTATTTTCTTTCTCTAATAATCTTATAAGAGACTGTCTATGTGAGTTAAAGAGCTCACCATTTTTGTAAGAAAAATTTAAGCAACCTACCAGCATTTGGCCTAGTTGATTCCAAAACGTTCTGTAAAATTCGACTGTTAATCCATCGTATTATTAGGGGATTTATTATTTTTAAATACCATTAAAGCTTGATAGCATTCCGCAGTCCTTTAAAAATGCTTTTCATTTCATTGGAAAGTTTAGGAATCTTTGGATTATTTAGAAAGGGGCAAGTTTGCTTACCTATAGAATCGTTTGGTTTGTCATCATAAAGATCGGAATAAAATGAAACTAATTCTGTCATGATGGATTTAGGGTTTGTTGTCGTCTTGTTATTTCTTAATAACAGTTTCCTAACACAGCTTTTCAGGTATTTTGTATTTTCTAGGTTTAACAAATACTTATTATTCTTTTCGGCTTTTTCATACCATGTTGCACGGGATCGAATTATTGAACCGTTTACTAAGTAATCGTAAGCCATCTCGTATTTTCTGGTTTCTAACTTTTCTAAGTTTTCTTTCGTTGGTGTTGTCGCACATATTTCTTCATATGCCCAAAGATCGTCTTCGATTCTCTTCATTTTTTTGCGTTTCTTCTTAGCTCTTTCCTTATCAAAAGTTATAGAGAGGTGGCGTATTTTGTATTTTAACCAATCCCATTTTACTCTTATGTCATTTATGTTTTCTACTTCTTCCAACCATACTGGGATATTTAAAGATATTTGCTTAACGTAATCCGCATCGTCTAAGAGACTACCGTTTAGGTTCCCAAATTATGGGCCTCGCTGTTGTTCTCTCACACTATCGAAACTAAGTATAACTGCAGAATGGTCTGTTTTTATTATAGTCAAAATATCGGCGGTTTCAATTTCGTCCTGTAATGAGTTACTTATTAGCCAGTATTTTAGTCTTCGTTGGATAAATATCAATCAAGTCTTTATCCAACATTAATTCTTCTATTGTTTTTACTGCATTTTTATAAACTGGGGAACCACCAGAGCAGTCTAATGTGCGATCGAGGGGAATCTTGAAATCTCCTATCAAGATTTGATAATTCTCATTGTTTTCTCTTTCGCTTATTAAATTTGCAACTTGTTTGAAAAAAGATACTTGTTCGTTTGCTTCATTTGGAGCATATATATTTGTCAAAAGAAAAAGACTATCTTGAATATATGCCTCCATAACAATAAACCTGCCTTCCCCATCCACTCTTATTCATTTTAATCTAAAGTCCAAACCATCTCGAACGAGTACAGCAACCCCACGGCTGTGGCTAGATCCATGCGAGAAAAAGAAATTGCCGCGCTATTGTTTCTTCCATTGATTTTCTATTCCCTTTGTACTATATGTTTCTTGCAAGAAACACAAGTCCGCCTTTTGGTTATTCAGCCAGTTAATGACTGCCATTCTTTTCTCACAGGTACGCATGATTTTGACTTTCCATTTACAACAAAAACGCTACATAATTTTGACGTTTAGCAATCACCACAATTTGATTGTTTCTTTTAGAATTGCACCTAATTTTGTGCCTTTTTAGTAACCATGATAAAGCTCTATTCATACAAACGTGATACTTTTTTACGCTTAGATACATAAAAACACATTGAATAGATACAAAATATAGAGAACACTGTTTTGCGATAATTGCTCCGGTGTCGCACACCTGAATTGTGCCCCAAGAGGGTTCCCGACATAGACAGTTCTCACAAGTACAGCGACAGTATGTACATGTTAATTTCGTTAAAGGAAGCTAATCAATTAATTATTTAGCAAAAAAAAAAGTTAAACAGTTGTATTCGTGTTATACGGTTTAGAGTTTTGAGTTTTGAGAATCCTTAATCAGTATAATATACTATTTACTATATAAAACCATGCCGAAGAAGAAACGCAAAACTGGACAAAAAAAACCGCTCGTCTTTTAGAGCGGGAGACACCGTACTACCGCTGAATCAACCGACTATATATTGATATAGAAAAGCCCATAACTGCTTCCCTTTAAAAAACCACTAAATTAATATCTACCGCACTCAGCCCTTCACTACTCCGTTACTTAACTTCAAAGTTCGATAAAACTCAAGTTTTCGTGAATGAAATGCGGAATTATTCCGTGTTTTTACATACTCTGTTTTCATTGTATTAACATATATTGTAAGAAAAGGTTTCGAGATTTGAGTTACAAGTTTGTTTCAGTCATTTATGTTACATGATTATAAAATTCCATGTAGCTTAGAATGATAACACTTCTTTCTTTGGTCAAGTAAAGATTTCGAAATTAGAAAAGCTTGTTTCGCAAGCGTGTTATCAGGTAATTCCAACAAGGGAATATCCCTAATTCAGCTCTGCAAGCGAAATTTGATGCTTTCCTATTTACTCCAAGATAGTATTTGCAAAATCTTAGACTTCACAGCCCTATGTTAGTATTGGAGAGATTAGGGTGTCAAACAAATTGGTTGCTTGCTTTGGTTAAAGTCTTTTAAAATCAATTGTCTTTGTAAGTTTTAAGAAAGCGCGAGAGGCGTGTGCCCGCTACACATCTTTTCATGTGTTGTAGAAGCACACCATGGTGTGTGCATAGGTGACACAACATGGTGTGTTAATCAACACACCTTTTCAAAGGGCGTGTTAATTTTAAGATCTCATAGTGTACTCCCATTACACACCTTGGTGTGTTCTCAGAGCACAGTCACGAAAAAGTGTGTGAAATTGGCTACAAAAGATGTGTTGCTGAAACACACCAAGTTGTGTTCTGGGAGCACATTAGTTTTTACTATGCAACTGCTCGGTTGGTTCTGCCGGGCGTTACCTATGTCTTGACAAAGGCCGCTCCCCGCAATTTTGAAAAGCTACGTAACCAGGAAATAGGGAGCGAACTAAAGTAGGACTTGGGACGAGGCTACGGTGGTCCAAACTTTCGGCACTTTTCCGGCTTTTTCTGTTATGGTTGCTTTATAAAGGATAAAAAACTTGTACATTTGGCAGTATAAACAAAATGCTCTACTGAAGCACTAGTTTCGTCATATAACTATTACCGCCGCTAAAAACATAATTATTTCAATTTGCCCGAGGGGAATTAGGAGCTCTTTGAAAAAACTCGAATTCACCGGCCTTGAATTGATTCGCTTTGGCTGTAAAAAGCGGTGCCATGACAAAAGTCATAAATTAGGATTAAATTATTATTATTATGATTAAATTAAGTGTAATGTATATATTGCTACCATGGCTTTACCGTGCTGAATATGAACGCAATCACAATTGAGATCACTGCGGCAGTTTGATTCACACATGACTAACCCATGCCGCCTTAGTTAATTGATAAAGTTTCCAATTTGCGGCTAATATCAGTACGGCCGCCTTATTGGATTAATATTCAAGAAAACCAAAATATAAATTAATAGTAGTAGTCATAAAAATATTCACACAAGCCTCGTGTTTCGCTTCTTTTATAGTAAAGCACGGTTCAGAATTTATGCCCCAGGTTGGCAAGAGAAATAGAAGAGGAGGTCAAGTTTTCTATTTACCCAACCTCGAACTGAGCAGTTTTGAAACCATCTCCAACCCATCAATTTGCATCGGTGGTATATAATAAGTATCATATTAGATAGTATGTAATAAGTATCATATTAGATAGTATGATGGTGCTCAAGATTTCAATTCCTGAAAAATATAGTTTAAGTTATATAAACACAACATATCTCCCTGAAAGCTGGTTTTATTTCAGAAAATCATACTGTGCAGTGCACTATCTGAGAAATGAATGGCGCAACTCATATTACTCTTAGGTGCCAACACGGGGCATAAATTCTGAACAGCAGTAGGATATGGCTTCAATGTGACTTGTGGTTCTACCAAAGCCAATTACAATTTCAGTGTAGTTTTCACACACAATATATTTAGTAAATTCAAAAAAGGCAAAAGACAAAAGCCATTGTTTTATTGGGTGTTTTATATTTCTCCATTGCGATAACCCAAAATAATGACTCCAAAACTGATAGTTTAACGGGCCATACGAGGCTAGATAATTCTCGTTCATACAATATTCAATATTCCTAATTTTGTAAGTTAAATAAAGGCTAAACATTTTACAATAAGATGTTAAAAACTCAAACGTTTTCGACCAGAAAGTCATCAGGAGTATGGAAATTTGCAGTAAGCATGTATTTTGTGTTGCAGTCAAATCAGTTAGGGCTTAACAAACGAGCTCGAGGTAAGTAGTTATTGATAACTATTAGTAGCCGGTAACAACAAATATCTTCAAATATTACTTTGAATTAGTGTCCGAAACTAATTTTCCATACACATGAATGCTAGTAATCTACACTCTAACGGGCCATACAAGGCTGGATAATTCCAATTGTGCGAGCTCATTTACTCTCTGAGGAAGATCGCAGAAGGCGACTGAAAATTTAGAGAAAATTGAAAGATTTTTAGAAAATTATGGGCACAGATCGCTCCTACAGTTTTAACTAATATGGCATTCCAGGAAGACGAAAATTTGCTTAGTTGTCTAATTATTACTAATCTCCCAGAAAATTTAGCTTACGATAACAAAAGATAAACTCATTTGTTGTTTGATAACGAGATTCCAGACCGGTTCACGACGTGAGTTGCATGATGGGTAATTGGGTCAAGAATTTAAGCAAAAGAGTTAGCAAAATGAGGTTTTTCGACGATTTCTCCCGAACTTTTCAATTTCAAATTGTAGTCTTTTCGGAGATTAAAATTTAGTATATATTCTAGGAGAATGCCAATTACTGGTGTAACTGACCCTAAAATAGTCGAGAAATGACTGCATTTGCTAGGTTGTGAACGGGTTTGCGAGCTGTTTCAACGATACAATGCGTTCAGGACTCGGCTTTCGAAAACTAGTAAAATCAAGCAGTTCTCGACTAATTTGTGGTCAATTACGCCAGTAATCGGTATGCCTCTTGAATATATACTAAATTTTAATCTCTGAAAAGACTAGAATTTGAAATTGAAAAGTTCGGGAGAAATCGCCGAAAAACCTCATTTTGCTCACTCTTTTGCTTAAATTCTTGCCCCAATTACTCATCGTGCAACTCACGTCATGAACCCGCCTATTGGGACCCAGAGTTGGGATCGACAACCTCGTCTGTGGAGTACCATCGAGTCTGTTGTGTAGTGAAGCTGTACTTAGAATGTCAGTTGAACTTTTTGTTGTAGAGGACGTTAGTTATAGTCGCAGTAATAGCAAAACCACGAGAAATATAGCATAAACCGTATAATATCTAGAAACGACTTTGCTAACAGAGAAACTTACTTGTTCATACATTTGCTGAAAATCCGTACACTTCGCAACTTTGAGCTTGTTTTTATCGTCCAGACAAACACATCAAAGTCGAGCTCTAATAATACTACCAATGACACTTGTTCGCAGCAAACAACATGCTATACTTGTGAATAACCAATCACCATAATTACTTGAAAATGCTCCCCCTGTCGCAATGGACCAATGGCTTGATAAAGAAGAAGAGCATCGTGAAGGAATAAGCGTCCAATAAATATTGATATTTAAAGATTCAACAAAATGTTTAATGAAGGATTGAAACTGCGAATGTGAGCACCATATCGAACTTACAACTCAAATTGATATTGCGTACAAAATATTCTTGCACCTGACAGCTGCTTTATTTGTACGTAGTTTCTTTTGTCTCAGGAAAATATTCGACTGTGTTTTCTTGAATTGCTTCAAGAATAAAAGCGATATGATGTGTGGTGCACTGAATGCACTCTTTCTTTTTGAAGAATATTATTGTCCTGGCCCAGGTGGAAATGCTTATTTTCTGCCGATTTTAGGCTGAAAATATTTTTTCGGAAAATTCTAAGATTATGGATTCTAGTATTCCCGTTTGATTTTTTGTTATTTGGTTGCATTGTGCGCGTGATTGCGGGTTCATACATATACGGTCTGTTTCCTTAACATTTTGCCGTTAACAAAAAGGAAAAATATACCATAGTTTTTAGTTGGTTTATTTAAAACCATATGACCTCATGAGTGTTTTGACAGAGTTTCAGACACTCTAAAATCAATTCCTAAAAAAATCTCAGCCTCGGATATGTTCTGTCAATAATAAAATCATTTTTCAAATTTCAGCCACGGTAAAAAAAAGAAAGAGTGCAAGGAATGATAAAAATTTTAGGACGACTGGCATGTTTGCCAAGCCAAAAAATTCAAAAATAGATTATATGCTTTTCTGCTGAGCTAATGACTTCAACAACACTGGATCCGTACTGCACAAATATTTGCTGAACACACTTTATGTTTCACAATCCATTTGACACATCATGACGGCTTTCCAAGCAGTAAAGCCGGTGAATCCGTGCTTTTTGAGCCAACAAATATATATACATATCATATATTGGGCAGACAATTAAATTGCTTGATCTTGGTTTAACCGTGTACAAAGGTGTACATGCAGTATTAGAAAACCAAATTATTATCTTTGTCGTTTACTGTAAACTGGATTATTTTCTTCGAAGTTCAGAGATCAAACTGGCAAGAGGTTTGATAACCTAAGTGCATCACAAGTTTTAAAAAATATCCACAAATATGGGTAACGTTATGCAACAACCGAGTTGTTACTGTGTTTCTTGCATAGATTAGTCTATTTAGACAATGATGTACCAAAAAACTACTTGTATACGGTATTACATTGCTTATATTTAAAGATTTCAACTTGTTTTCTGTTTAATCTCAACAATACGTTATTATTTACAACCCTTGGCTACCAGGGGTCTAAAATATTCATGCATATCTCTTGACAAGTATAGAGTTGTCCAGAAATCGAACACTTTTGAAAGAAATCAGGTCGTAAAGCCCCTCACTTCCAAAACGTTCGAAATGATAAATATCCCTCTTCAATTTTCATTTCACAAAGTAAACTGTTTCTTTATAAATTGTGAACTTTATATTTGCTACTCGAGAAGTTTCAATAAAATAATTATTATAAAGGCCGGCTATTAACATATATTTGAGACCCGCGTGGAACGCCAAACAACTAGAAACAAAAACCTTGGCTCTGAACAATAAACAGAGAAAATTTGTGTTGTTTATTTTTAAGAGCGACTGATTCTTTGCTAAAAACTCAAATGTTGACGGTCATCACAATCTCTTTTGATGTGTATATTGAGTAAATTACGATAGTTTTAATAAATTAAACGTCGTTGACACACCGTGCAAGCAGTGGAAGAGAAAAATGACCAACATAAAGTTTGTAGTCAGTTCCTCGATACAGCAAATATTTCTTTAGTTAATTTGATTTTATTCGCTTTTAATATTAGGATAAGTTCTAAAGCATGCGAGACTCACACTAAACTTTAACTTTCTTAAAATTCACTAATCTTTATTTTAAAAATGTTTACATTCATGTAGGATAAACCACATACAAGCTCCATGAGGTATACTGGTTATCAGAAAATATTCATGAATTCCAAACTTGTAAGCTAGACGTATATTAAAAATTTTGACTGACATGGTATTTATTTACTATTATAAATGCAATTCCATTTAAACGAAGTTTATAAGTAAAATGTGGTTCTAAACACGTAAAAGTAGTGTCCTGGATAGATTGAAAGTTTTTTGACCACTCCATTCATTTGTTCATGTGAGGCTTGGTAAGCCGTTTTGGTTAATCAGTGGCACTTTTGAATTAAAGAAATGTGTATGAAGATTGTTATTCGA
Organism: Antipathozoanthus remengesaui; assembly: GCA_025434805.1. Taxonomy (NCBI): domain Eukaryota; kingdom Metazoa; phylum Cnidaria; class Anthozoa; order Zoantharia; family Parazoanthidae; genus Antipathozoanthus; species Antipathozoanthus remengesaui. The sequence goes on from JANSTR010159049.1 coordinate 9,878, forward strand.
AATTCCTTTTATGTCAGTGATACATTACCTCTAACCTGTTTTCAGTGTTGATTAGATTAATCAATTTCATCTCGCTATCGAAAATACTGAAATGCAGTCTCACTACTGTATCTCACATTTTCCGCTTTTGGAAACCTTGAAAACTTATTCTTAATAGTCTTTCATTTGACGATAAATACAAATAATTCTCTGAATTATTCTCATTATGACAAACTTTACTGATAAATTAATTCAATGAATGAGTTTTGAAAGACTGGATTTTGCTTATTTCTTATTTAAGAGCTGGTCACTAATTGCCGGTTTCGGACCCTTTTGCGTTAATCACCAAACTAGATGCAGCTAGGCCTCGTGTCTAAAACAGTGTTAGCATCACGAAGAAATAGTCAGCAATTTAGCTTCAAAAAAATTAGCGCCATGAACTATATAAATTCATTTCCAATGCAAAGACTAAATCAAAGCCAAAGTTGGCTCGTTGTATATTGTTTAAAAGAATACTATACAGTGAACCAGTGTAACCAGGTAACGCTTAGACACGAATTACATCGAAGGATTCTTATAAAGATTCATTAAACTGGGAGGCAGCCATCCTAATAGAACATTCTGTCAAATTAATGGAACACTACTGTATAGGAAAGATGCCATTAACGGTACACGTTGTGCAGTTTTCTGTTTTACTTGTCAGTTATAGACAACAAACAGAGAAATGTAAACTTTAACGGTTAAAATTTCAGACAGCAAACTACAAGTCAAAAGGCTAGGCTAATATTGTATAGGTGTAATCGATTCTGTTTTCTAAATTAAACATATGTGTATGTGATATGTTGCCATGGATAAGACGTTTTTCAGGAAGATTTTCGCTGTTTTGTTCTTGATTTCTTATTAAAAATGGATTTCTGTAATTAGAATGACAGAAAGAACTCGGTTATCATTTTAAGTTTTTCTTTAATGATATTGTCGCATGGAGCGCTTAACACTGAAATCAGCGAGCTGGTACTATATATTTATACATAATTTGCCTGACAAAGGCAGCCGATCTCAAACTTCCTTTGTTTTGTCTGATAAAACCAAGTAGAAAACAAAACTGAAATTAGACTAGAAAGCAGAAATGAAACCTTAATTCACGTCGTAATTTCTCACTGGATGAATGCAATTTTGCTTTTTCTATTTTATTCTAGCACCAAATGGGCCCAAATTTGCTTATAAAAACCAACGGTGTGTAAAATTGATCTCACATTTTCAGTTTTCACTATATATCAATTTATCTTTAACAGAAGTTGTACAAAAAACAAGTACTGAGTTAACCAATATTGTTGCTAATATTCTAGTTTTGTTCGCACTGTTCATCAAACATGAAACTTAGAATTGCCTTGGTTTTTTAATTACCATACTTATAATCTGTTTTAAAACTGTCGAGAGCATATTTTTGGTTTTCTTTCTTATGCGATCGTTATTCAAAAGAACTATAAAATCGAGCATTTTGCCACAGTCAATTCTTGTTTAGTTTAAGCAAGATTTCTTTTAGTTTTGTCAATTGCTTTTGGCTATTTTGCAGAACAGAAGAAGTGCTAGAACAGTACAGACAAAAGTTCTGTTATCAAATTACATAAAGCACATTAAAAGAAACAATTAGCGTTCATTGAATTTCGCCAGAGGTATATGATGTTGGAAGTTTCTCTCGGAGTTTTATTCTTTCATAGTATACTTTGCTTTTTTCTGTGGTGAATTATTTTTAAAATGTCGATATTATGAACAAGTTATTTGTTGTTGTTGAAAATGTAAAGGTAATATCTTTTCAATACAAAAAGTACAAAAACAAAACAAGAAAAATCCAAATCATGTGTTCTAGCAGAAAGGAAAGGGCTTCTAAAACTGCTGAAGTTTATTTCTAAATAAAGGAATAATATCTACGGTCTCCGATTGTCTCACAATGGAAACGTTAACTTTCAATACATATGTGCCTGGCTGGAAAGTTCACCGAACCAACTGCCATTGAAGGACCCCGTAATTGAACCAGTTTAAACAACATTAACGAAGCAAACTTTACTTATCATCTTGAGTATAATTGGTGTTGAAAATGTGTTGAGAACTGTCGAGTTTATGGTGCTCTTGAAGTGCACTTTGAAACCATTCACATTCAAGTTTGAGTTTAGTTTAGATTTGTACGGCGGGTGTCCACATCTTAGTTATAATTGTCATAAGGAGAATAAACAACAGCCTTTACGAGACAATTGTGTAAGATTTGCTGCCCCTGCTCGCTCTAATTGGCTTCCAAGTGCTTTATCTAATGCGCTGTAAATGCTTACAGAGGAGCATTTGTTGGTAGGCAACCTTCTCCATTTATTCGGAGCGCAAATATAAAAACTTCATTACAGGCCTGTTATCTCACGATCTCGACTTATTATAGCCAGTTTATTGCGACGTGTTCTTCAGCAAAAAGACTACAATTTGACCGAAGATTGACTCTTGCAATATGCAGCCAGATAACCGTTACCCGATTTCAAACTACTGTTCTTACCCATGGGCAAGCTGTGCTTGTGAAAGAAACGTTCTACGTCAGCCAAGCTGGAAAAACGAGCCCCATATGAATCACCTGCGTATGGAGCCGACACAAATGAGCGGTCAGTACACGACTTACCCGAGGACAGAACCGCAGTTCACAGCACCCTTTCCTTCCCAAGCCATTTCGCAGCCACCTTATCTTTCCAGCTACAACGCGAGGCCGGAGATGTATGTCTCATACGGAGAACCGACGTCCTTTGCAATGATTCAAGGTGAGTCCTGAATTTGTTCCTCCAAATATGATTTATAAGGCGTTTAACTAATATATAATAGAGAAGAAATGAAATTGAAACATTAACCACTCCCTTGGTTCGGAATGACAAACTAGCACGGAGAAGTCTGAAAAATGTAACGATGGCAATCGGTACATTCAATGATTTAGCTTTGCGTGCCTGACCACTCTATACTTTAACTTAAAATACAATTTTAATATTTTCAACTGAAGAATGTTCTTATAAATAACTTAAAATATGTCAATAGCCGCATTTTGGATTTCTTGTTAACCGGGTAAGCATTGAAACCAATTTAGCTCCATCATGTACAAGACGTAGTTCCATCACATAAATTTTACAGTTCGACCTTTCAAAAATTATTTGACTCGACTTTCCGACAGATAAAACTATAATAAATCAGGTCATTTCAGTCATTTCATCATTAAAGTTCTGTCTACCACAGTCAGTCCAAATAATGTGCTACTTTTTGCAGAACTGTCCTGGCATTAAATTTCAGCAGTCTTTGTTTCTTTTCACTATATACTGAGTCTTGTTACTTATCAATAACTGAATGCGTGTCAAATTGATCTCAAGTTTTTGGTTTTCTGTGTATGTCAATTTCTTTGTTATAAAAATTGTAAAAAAACTTAGATTGTAGCTAATATTCCAATTTTGTTCGCATTGTCTTATCAAACATGAAACTTGGAATTGCCTTAGTTTCTTAATGCTAAACTTATTATCTGTTTAAAAACAGCGAATTCTTGGTTTTCTTGTCTATGTGAACGATATTTAAATAAGCTGTAAGCGGATTGGTTTGTTTCTCTACCAGTAGTCGTACTCCCTAAGGAAGACTTATATCTTTTCAATTGTACGTTTATGTGATATTATCATTTTTATATAATCTGTTAAAATGATTCCCTACATTTTGGCATTTTAAAATTGAAATATCAGTGAAAAGCCGGCGCTAACGAATGACCAAGATAATTGACGGATCTCGTTTCTACTGTTCATAATTCCAAAGCGCTGACTTTCGAAATATATCACTCTTGGAACTTCAAAAGCGCAATAGATTTTCTTTCCTACCACAAAACTGAGGCCACACAGTTATAGTCTTGTTTCTAGAGTTGGTCAATCCCTGTTCTAACAGCATTATGGGTAGCTTATTTATAACTGCTCAAAGTCTTCATAATTAATACATTAGTTAATCACCTGTTTAATTAATATTTGAGGCCGTTTCTGCCATCTTGATTAGCTTTGCAAGTCCACGATTCCTGTTAGTGAGGGAACCCATGAATTCACAAAAAAGTCTAAAATTTCTTAAGTGGCTATAGGGCTTTTGTGAGCCTGATCGTTGTCATGATGTTAAATACAATAACTGAAGACAATTTATTAACGTGAATTTATACAGTTTTCCAATTCACTGACTGGATCACGTGATAAGTACGATTTTTCTTTAAAGCAGTAACAACGTTTCAAATGTACGTATTTCAACAAATTGTACTCAAATATTTTTTTTATAAGCCTCAAAGACTGATTATCGAGTTGTATGTTGGTAATTTATAAGTTGTATACTTCGGCATTTAGCGAAGAAAGAAAAGTTAATAAAATATTGAGCGTACCGTATGCGAAATAGATACGGAGTCTACTCATCCATTTCTGTCAGCAGTTATCCCGATAATTTCTTTAATTTGTTTCACTATGCTTTCTCAATGATTTGGTATGCATGGTGGTGTTTTATTTGGCTCCTTGATGCTGATAACGTTTTTGTTCTCCTTTTGAACGACTTAAATTAACAGTAATGGTTCTTGGCAAAAAGCCCTGGAGGCGTTCATTTATGGCAACATAGAAACAAAAAGAACACGCGTTATCGAAAAATACTTAATCATGAAACAACGCAGTAGTAACGAGAAACAATTTGCCAGCGATAAACGAGGAATACACGAAGATGCACATGGCAAGGCAAATATAATTGTGAGTTCACATAATAACGATTTGAGAGAAAGCGCTGCAGACATCTAGGTTTTCCAAGAAAGACAGTCGACAGACAGATAATTAGACAGAAGACAGACAGCGAGAGAGAGGGAGAGAGAGAGAGAGAGAGAGAGAGAGAGAGAGAGAGAGAGAGAGAGAGAGAGAGAGAGAGACAGACAGACAGAGACAGACAGACAGGCAGACAGAGACAGAGACAGAGAGAGACAGACAGACAGAGACAGGGGCAGACAGAGAGAAAGAGGGGCAGAAACAGGAGGGACTGACTAATAAACAGAGATATAATTATGTTAATGAATGGACTGCGTGGTGGAACGATATTAACTCGGCTGCTAAGAACTTACTAAATGTGACTGTAAAAATGATTTGAATAAACATAATTTAGTATTACACTCATGTACGCTTTTTGTTGCTTGTCATGTTTACAAAGTTTAGCAAAATCCAAAGACCATAAAGCATGCCAAAAGCGTGCAGTAATATGGGCATTCAGAAACTAGGGTGTGCACAAAGATCTAAAAAGGATCGGCTGTTTAACAAAGGTGAGGCAAGATTGGATGTTCATGTGGTGACTGTTTCAACGATATTCCATGCCCCCTGTTTAACGGTAATGTGCACAGACCTTCCTTCAATTAATATAAAAAAAACGTGTGACAGTGAAACAAAAACTCCACATAATTATGGCAGGACGAAACATTAAAAATAGTAATATTTCTTGTTTTATAAAGGGACCAAACCAGTCTTTTTTGGTTAGGTTACAACATAAATTTAAATAAACAACTTCTCAGAATCAACAGTTCTTGAGGGATATGAATAAATACTTAGAGAAGTGTGTCCAATTTCATGCACGAGAAAATATCTAAAGGATAGGTATGTATAATAATCTTTGAGGTATAAAAATTAGCACGTGATATTCTAAATGAAACAATGAGAAAATTATGAAATGATCAGCCCCAAACTAAAGCTGCAATTCGCCATAATGAGACAACATTTCAATTTAACTTGACATACCCATTTAAAATTTAAAAAAGTTCATTATGATTAATGATTAACATCTCTATAGAAGCAAGACTTTGTTGCATTACTTTTAGAAAATAAAATGTTTTAATTAAACTTATCTTGAATTGAATTGTAAAACAATCCTTAACATCTATGTTTGAAACAATAATACAGTTTGTTAAAACTAGTTGCAGATAAAATTCGCTTTTTGACAGTCTCAAACTGAACACAACACCTACCAATTTTGTTGTCCAAATATTATTACCACATGTGTTTAGCTGTTTTAATTGGTAACGAGATAAGAATAAAGCTTAACAAAGCAGAACAACAATACATTAGTATGTTTATATCTCAGTCACATGGTTATGATAGCGACGAATATATTCTAATAATGCCCACAATGACCTATAAACTTGGTTTAAAGATAGATAGAAGACACTCAAAACGACAGATGAATTACAGGTTTTTATAGCCAAAACACCTTACAAATTTTTATTAACATGCGATCAGGTTCTCGTACTGTTTGTGAACATAAAGTTATTAGGACCAAAATGGAACAAACTGTATCAGTAGAGAATTCATCAACATTATTAAGTCAACAACTTGTTTTTGTTCTTTAATTTTTTTAACTGATAATATTCGTTTACTGACATTATTAGGATCAACGCACATTAACTTGAATTATAATCTGATGAAACACTTTCAAGAACTGCAGAACCGCAAAACGTGTGTGACCCGGCAACGTATAAAAATACTGCGATTAATTTCGATAGTAGCACTCCCAATATTTAATATATTCGCTCAATATTGTTCATCAAAAATTATATTTATGGTTTACGAAAAAGCAAACAAATATTTGTGAGCAGCCATAATTTTATTATCAGTGGCCCTGTTGTGTTTTATGCTGACAAAGTGATGGTTTTGATATCGTTTCCAAGCTTCTGCTTACAAGTAAATTTCGTATCATGTGGTTTAATTGTTAAGTGAAATTACTGGTCATTTGAAGGGTTTCAATGTTTGCATTTACAATGCATGACCGCAAACCGACAATTTAAAACATTTAGAGCACATTTGTCTGAGTCAAGATATTTTGTAATTCAATATTTTGCAACAAAATGTTAATTAACTGCTAAAAGCTGAAATGAATTCGTGTTTGTTTTAACACAATGACTACAATTTTCTTTGAAGAGGCTGTCGGAACTAAGTTCACCTTTGCAGATGTTGTTTCGTCTAGCTGTATTCTTCGCTTGGCTGATATATTTTCCGAAGTGAAAATGACGGTTTCTACTTATCCTTTCATGCGATCAGTTCCTCTTCTGCTTGGTCGAAATCTGAAATTCTGCGAGCCAAATAAAATACTTACTTTTAGCTGCAGCAAAAAAAAAGTTTCAAACACTAAAAATACTACAACACAAAATCTTTCTGCTGGCCTGTGCGGTTTTGAAATAGAAACTGGTTGAGAACAGACTTCATTACTTGTTCTTACATGCCACAAAAGTTATAACAATCCCAAAATTAAGAAAGGCTTTTGATGCTACTCTTCGTATGATACGAACTATGTCGATTACTTTTACGGTTTTAGACCCGAATTGGTAAACGTTATCTCACAGTTACTTGTTTGAACTCATGTTTGAGTTCAGCCCTGACCATATTTTACACAAGTTTGATACAAAATTATCAAAACAACCTGACAACTGAGGTCCGCTCATATTTTTGCACCTTAATTGTTCATATTTGTTCATTTCTGTATGTTGCATGTGTTGTAAATGTAATTTTACTTTTGTTTTTGTTAAATTGATTATCATAGAATAATTTTAATAATGGGATAATAAT
>JANSTR010159050.1:0-10186 GCA_025434805.1 Antipathozoanthus remengesaui
GCTCGAAACGTCAGCTTTCTTCCAAATTTACGGCGCGGAAAATTATTTTCGTCAACCCTCGGTTGATTTTATCATAATTTTTACTTTGAAATAGAACTTTAAAATGCCTTCTAAAAATATCTAAAATCTTGACAAACTCAACAACTCTTCGAATCCCTCTATCTGGGTCTTGAAAATCTAAGAGGCAGTTCATGGACTGTAGCCCCTGCTATCCGGTTGATCTCCATTGGTTACCCCCTGCAAAGAAGATCTTTGTTCAAATGCGCAAAACATATGTTGGTTTGTACTTTGGTGTGAAGCTTGTTATTGTCGAAAAACAACCCAGTTCTGAAAGAACTTGTATTATTGAAGTTCACGAAAAAAGCGATTCTGATAGTAAATAATTGTTTGCTCGTTAACCGAGCTGCGATGAGGGCTGATAACTTGCGATAACAGCCTTGGGGCGGGTCGTATAGCATTATATCAGTACAGTTAAGAAAACTCAATACTTCTGTGATCCAACTCATAATAAATAGTTTGACTGCGTCGCCGGGTTGGTAAAACACTAGCAAACTTAACCAAGGGTTGACTAAACAATTTTCCGTGCCGTGAGGACAGAGGAGGGATGAAAGTTCAAGTTTTGATCTGAATTAGAAAGTTTAATTCGAATCACAAAAGAAATCATAAATGTTCAAACAATGTGCACACGAAAGATAAATTATTCTCCCAAGTGCGATCAGATACCATCAAATTAGCAACGCATATGATCAGCATTGTACCTCAAATCATGTTGCGTGGCTGGGTTGCGAAATATTTCGTAATAAACAAAATTGATTTCTTGCTTGCAGTGTTTGCGTGTTTTAGAAGCAGATAAATTGTAATTTGCACCATTTATTTGACGCAAACAAGTTGTTGACAAAGTCATCGCAAAACTATTTCGGGAATTCTGAGCGTCATTCACTCATTGTTCGTCTTTACATAATTTTGAGCTCAAGTGCGAAAATGAAAGACCGTGATTTTGAAACAAGTCGATTTCTAGCTTCTCATTTCTTGGAAGTACAGGACATTAAGAAGTTTGTATTACATCAGTTTCAAGAAATTTTGTCGCGGTTTTGAGTTCTCTTTTGACGAAATATAAGTGAGTACTTCGGCAGTTGACGCTACAAAGCTTTCTTGAAAGGGCTCAAAGCCAGTCATATTAAATATCTCTATTTTTCGCACGTAGTGTAGGTGATTAATTTAATAGGCGTGGAGTTTTGGAACAAAGCGTCACCTTATCAGCCAATAAATAACCTGCCGGTAGTTTTTGTTGTGGTGTATAAAGACTCAATTATTATTCTATTCAAAATACGAATTTAGACATTTTCGTAATTTCATAGGAAGGTTCAAGACGAGAGGTGCAAACGTGTCCTCAGAAAAAGTGATTACTCAACTGAATAAGAACGAGTTCGCCTTTTTGTCGAAGATGAGGCCAATTATTCTGTTACCAGAAAGCAAAGACACAGCCAAACCGCCCAGTTGGCGGCAGTGTTTAGAAAAGTACCAACAAAACAAAGCAAAAGGTGACAAACTACTGGCTATTGAGCCTGCTGCAAAACCTGTCCGGAAAACGACCCGGGGCTCAAAAGTTCAAACGGAGCGGTCAAACGGAACAGGTCCGGCAGCTGACATGACAGAGCAGTCAAACTCACAGGAAAAGGCCTTTCCAAACTCTCTGATCACTGTGACCATAAAACCAAACAAGAAACAAAACGGTGACACGGGTTATTCTTGTGAAGTATCTTCTGAAAAAACTAAACCCAGTGAAACTCAAACTGAAAGAACCGTTGAAATGAATCTGACGGATCTGGAACAACTGCCAGCTCAAAGTGAATACAAAAGGCGATCAATCGACGCGTCTCTCGAGAAACTTAGACGAGAAATGGTAAGTTCAACTTCTTGTTTCTTTAATTGCTGTCCTTGGGTGTTTAATTTCTGTTTTGAAAGCTTTGTCAATAAGTTATCAAACTTGAAGAAGAGGTTTTGCTTTGTTCTCCACGCTTCAAAGGTTACACGAGTTGCTATATTTTAATAAGGTTTACAGCCAAAGGGTAGTAAACTCTAGCTCCTTGATAAAATGTATTATTGAAGTTATAGTCTAGTCTGGGGCCTAACTTCAGGCTTAGGCTGAAAGAAAATTCATGTCATACCTCTTCCACTATATTCCGTTGCGTATAATTTTGCAAATTTTACCGCCATTTAGTGTAGCCGGCTTTTCACAATGTCAATGGGGGAAAACAAACGCTTTTAAGATCCAAGAAAAGCTCTTTATTAAACAACTTATAAAGCATTTTAAAGTGTTTTGCTGAACTCAACTTTATTGCCTTTTCTGTCATTGACATTTTCATGTTCTTTCTGTCGCGTTTGAACAGAAAAATTGAGTTTCGGATGTCGGTTACCAACGCTTAATTGGTTTTGTTTGTTAATTTAAAAAGAGCAAATCATTAATTATCCGTTAAAATTTCTTAGAATAAAAAAACTCCCAAATGCTGCATTATTACAGTAATTGAGAGTCATTATGTGTTAATGGCGATTGTCGGAAACCTGATGGTACTTTAAAAACAAAGGCAGTTGTTTGACATAAAAGATGTTTTGAGTGTTTTTCGGTACATGACTTGAGCTTTGTTTCGGGTAGTCGTGCATAGACTGATACGTGACAAAGACCCTTTGTTTGATTCCAGCAAGGTTGTTCATTTTGAAGCTGAAATTCGCCGACTCGAAAACGCATAGTAATCTGTTAAGGATCCTTGTTTCTCATATTCCTTCAGGTTTATTTCGTGAAGTTGTGACCCACATCAATTAACAAGAAAAGCATTTGCGTCAAAACGACTTAAAACCGGATTTGTTCTTTTCAACGGGCTCCTGTGTGCTCTACAGATACACCAACAAACGTTGTCATGTATTTACACAGCAAAATTTACATGAAAGTGATTACATAAACAGTTGAAATAAATTGCTGTTCTACAGTTTGATAACAGCTCCATTTTAATCTTACGAACGCAAACAAAATACACGCGCGGTTTCGTTTTTCAAAAAAAAAACAAACTTGAAAATGCACGACACCAAGAAATCTATAAACCAACAAGAAAGATAAGAAAGACTTCGTTTATATATGGTGTCTTTTCAAACAAAGTAAACGAGAGACTCGAGAATATGAACAAATTCTTTTCTCCATGCTTTTCTACAGGAAATGGTATTAAAAAGTAAATTTATTGCCTCGGTGTTAACTAGTTAACATTCGCACCAAAATGTGGAATGTCGATTGTCATTCAGAGAGCAGTTTGATTGATTGTTGGAATAAGTCAAAACGTCAGTAACATGTACTAGAAAAAATACTTAACGGTTCTGGCATTTTTCCCTTGTAACAACCGGCAAATTTGTTTTGCGAAACATTAAAAAAAACTTGATTTGTTATTATATTTTAAAATCTTGTGAGGATGTTTAGCATTCTCTACATATCTTGTTACTTATCGCAATTTGCTTCTCTCACCTGAAGAAACTGACACCACATACGAAATAGTCTGCATTTCTTTCTCTTTTGCCCTTCATTTGCTCCATGGCGTGCAACATGAAGTCAGTCTTCGTCTCACTGAATCCATTCACTACCCAAATAGTAGTTTCAAATGCTATTTCGTAATACTCGGTTGAAGGGAGAGCAGTAATCTATACACACAAGTTTGGCGATTTTAATTGTACTTCAAAACTAATTAACTTATGACCGCCATACTAGACGATTTTTCGTTTTAAGACCCCCGATTTTTTGTCGGCCAACGAACTGTCTTGATCGTAGATAACCACACACTACCCGATATGTTATCGTGAAACGTCGTCATCCATATCTGCCATGTTGAATTATAGTTGCAGCGTGATCACATGACAAGCGTTCTGCTTACGACGAGCTGAAGTGCTCCGCCGCACACTAGCCGATGATTTATCGGCTGACGTTTCCAGATCAAACATGCACAAAATTATTGTCGGAACTCGTAATCTGCCACACACACACGATTTTTCATCGGCCGAAAAAAATCGGGGTCCTACGACTAAATAATCGTCTAGTGTGTAGTGGCCTTTATACTTTATATTTTATATTATTTTAAGTTTATCCTTTGTTTCAAGTTTATTTTCCATGGTTTTACGGTATGATAATTTATTATAATCAGTTTGAAACAATGGAAAATCAATTGAAACCAAGGATAAATTGAAACCACGACATATACACTAAGGCCGAAAAGATGGATGTTGATGTACTTGCCATATTACCCAATTTTCCTAACTGTCATATTATACTATTCTCATAACCAAACAAAATGCATTTTGCGTGTATGCTGTAAGGAGAAGAAAGATACAATAAAGTCTGTCAAATCGCAGAATCTAGGCCACCGAAAAACCGCGACTTATCCTGCGACAAAAACGGTACACTGTTTATTCTTCGAGTGGTAACGTGGAATTTTGATGAACAAGTTTAACGTTTTCATCTTCACTTATCGTCACGACTGCCATATTTCCCAGAAGGCAATACTCAACCGAATGATTAACAATCTTCCGAAGGTTATTGTTTTTGCACAATTAGTGTTCAAGGAACATTGCGATTAGGAAAGTACATTATCCGAATCACAACAGTCTGTTCTCACTAATGACTGTGCACTGTTAGTTGATGTAAAATCGGTACTTGTAGCGTTGCTTTCTGGGACCGTTTGGGTGGGCAGTCCCAGTTCTATTTTCGTTTCTGGATCGGTCAAATGGTCAACCTTAGCGGCACAACTGTAATTTAGCTTGTGATTCACCACGTCATTCCTTTGTCATTCAGTAAATCTCTGTGGATTCAGTGAAAAAGATAAAGCTGTTATTGTTTTCTTCCGTCTAGAACTCGCTAAGGGAACAAGATGTGGAATTGTTAGACCAGCTTCTAACGCTCAACGACAGTATTCAAGACTTCAAGCTCACGCAGGCGCACTTGTCCGATTCCCTGTCAGACCTGTCCGAAATTTCAGACGAATCAGACCTGGAAGATGATGAGGAATGGAACTTCTCCAATGACCTCCAACCAATCAAGGCAACTCCTCCGAGCCTCAACATGGGGCCACCACGAAGGCGTGAAAATCTGAAATCAGGAGACGGCGATCACGTGAAATCTTACCCCATAAAATCTTTCAAGACTCCGAAGTCGAATGACTTGTGTTCGAGTAGTTGCAGATGCGAGTACACGGTGAAAGGTGATAAAGCGAGGAGATGGCACAGCCAAGTTAATTTGAGGTCAGAAGGAGCGACAAGTGCCAGAGAGAAGACTGGGGCGAGAAGGGCCTCAATGGCGTCGTACGGTGTCCACGGTGTACAGAAAGTTGACTGTAAAGGCGCTGTACATAAAACCAGTAGACAAAACCACGCATACAGCGAGATGAAACGCTCGCTCAGCCAGACAAGCCTTACATCTGACTGCAGTGGATACGGGACTGGATCTGGCGAGAGGCCTGAGGCGAGCCGAAATTCCACTGCAGCACGTCATTCTGCGATAAACAAAGCCGCAGGGAACAAACCAGGTAGACAGAAGCCCAAGGAGATTGAACGCTCTCTCAGCCAGACAAGTTTAGCATCCGATTGTAGCGGATATGGGACTGGCTCTAACGAAAAATTAAGCAGTAGGTGCAATTCGCCATCATTTGGGACCCGCCACAATTCATACAACACGAATGATGCTCGGTATAAAGACGTGGTCCACCACTGTGCGCCCGTGGTTCAGAGAAAAGCCCGACCAACGAGTCTTGCATTTTTTAACGAGCATGCGCCAGAATTTTGTGGAGCTGACATGGTTTATCAATTTGTTCCCCCAGTACAAAAGACCACGCGATCAAGCAGCCTCTGCTGTGTTACTGAGCATGAACCGAAAGCCCATGGAGCTGACATTGTCTACCAGTTCGTTCCCCCAGTGCAAAAAAGTTCCCGATCAACCAGCCTTGGCAGTGTCAGAGAGCATGTACCAAATGCCCAGGGTCCCTCGTTTATTGTCCGTGCAGAGAGTGGGACCGACAGCAGAACGCTGCATGTTCAACCGTCCGTGACGCTCAGGTGTTGCTCAGGGGTCCGGTATGCGACGACCAGGCCTCTCAGGTCTTTCACCAAGCGGCAAAGCACTATATGGTAACTGCCATAACGTTTGTTATATAACTGGCGCACCGGAGTATGGTGACTATCAACATTTTATGAAAGACAAAGCAATATGTAGTGAGAACTGGTGTTTGTTTGGTGATCGTTGCCACTTTATTGCATTCTAAAGCTATTTGCAATTGCAAAACATAGAGACTGGAGTTATTCTTACGACATTTCTGGGCCATATGGCCGCATGACCGTGATATGATATACTAGAAGACAGATAAATTACGCGGGTTTAATTTGCGAACTGCTTGGCGTAGAAGTACCTCGGGCCTTCCATTTAGCTACGTTTCCTGTTTTCAAAAAAGCGGCCATTCCAGTAGAATTTTTCCAAACAACAATCTATTTTGTTGGTTTGCAAGGCATATTTAACGCTTTATTTATTTCGTTTTTGACACGGACTTTGTTGAGCTAGAGGATTAACGCCATTGCCTTTATTTGTCGACAAGTACTGAAGTAGTGAAACGAATGCTACTATCTGGCAGTTCGTTCCCGCAACAAAAAATACAAACTTTGAGAAGCTTGCTGGATTAGCAACAAACCATATATTTTATTGCAAATGAGAAATAACAAAAAAAATAGTTGTAGTTGGAAGCTTTTGTAGCAACTTTAGACAACAGGGTGAAATTGTCTTGTCTGTTTCTCAATATGCGCATACGGGAATTGCAAATTGTAAACAAACCTTAGTTGTGGTAATTTTATAGATATGTAAGCGAAACGGATGAAACATAACTCGTGTGGATAAGATTTCGACGATTGGCAAAAAAAAATATTATTATAGTTTAAATTGCATAAGGAGCCAAATGTGCCAAGAAAGAGTATATTAGAAAATAAATATAAGTATTATGTTTAGAGTAATTTAATTTGTTATTAATTAAATTTGTTGAGCTGCTTAGTGAAAGTGCATTCCGTCGACCCCAGAGCTCGTCTCTTCTGCGCATGTCTGTCTTTCACAGTCGAAAACCCGCTGAGCGGCGAAACGTGGGCTCTGGGGGTCGAAAATGCTGAAAATGATGGGTCAAACTAACACTAACGCATGCGTACTCGGCGGTGCCTGGTTTTATGGGGGAGGGGTAGGTGTATGTGTATGTTACTCTCATTTCTGTATATTTTTCTTCTGCCATATCTGTTCCTCAGTTATTTTTAAGCGATCTATGCGGTACGTACATAGCTTTGTTAATCCGGGAGGAGTGGATTTGCCAATTTTGAAGCTCTGAAATTCCATTTCTGTTTTTGAACTGATATCGGTTTCAAAAACGGAATGGAAGCAATTTTGCTAGGGGGAGGGGAGAGGCAACTGATTTCCCTGCCATTTATGTACATATTCATAGAAAAAGAAACTTAAAACTTCATTTATCTCAAAATTAATTTATTGTTCGTCTCTTGCTTTGCACAGTTACAGCAATGGCGAGACTGATTAAACACCGCTACTCCATTTTAGACACGTTTCTTATTTTACAATATTATTATATCTCATTCGCTCGAAATGTCAATTTTACGGTCTCAAAATTATGTACAATAAATATAATTTCGTATCAATAAACGCAGCTTTCAGGAAATACTAAGGGTATTTTTCAGAAGTCATGCTTTCTTAAGAGCGCTTTTCCATTTGTAGGGATCTGGGACCGAAGTAAATAGTTCTGCCCAAGTCAAGACGCACGCGTGCGTTTTCCAGCCATAACTTGGTGAATTTCCGCGCTTCTGCAAGCGGATCTAATTCCTAATAAAGTAAACTGGTCAAAAACCGTTCCATTTCCATTTCGTTCCGTTTAAGAACTCGACCAGATCTGACAATTGGAAAGCACTCTAAATTTTATTTTATAACATTAAAAAATCTTTATCGGAATGACATGGACACCACATCGTGTTCCACAGTTGTGTTTCATCGGGACTATCATAATACAAAACAAGGGAGAAGTGTAGGGTTGTAGATAAAGCCGTGACGGGTTTGAGAGGAAAAACAAATCTGCCAATTCTATTGCAGTCCCATTTTCAAGAAACAAGATTATCATTTGTTCGGCCATGTATTGTACGTAGATTGTGCATCGAGTGTGTTTTTTTTCATTTTGTCGTATGGATTAAAGTAAAGAATTAGGAAGTCCGAATATTACGACAGGTCTTGCACAAATAACCTTAAACGACCCCTTGGTTCCATTCCAACAATTACAGCATTCTGAATTCTTTAGCTGTCTAATTTTTCAGACTACACGATTACTAAACTGATAAATCCATTATTTAAACAAAAATCATATTCTTCATTTATCGTAATATTTTTACAGCAAAAATATTGAAAGTAGCAAGAAGAAACGAAATAAAGATAAAGAAATACAAAGCTTCTGTTTGTTTTGTTCTTCTACTTGGCACTAGTACGTTTGCAGCCTAGCAACACAATTCCAAAATTACCAATTTACCACGTACAAAGAAGAAAGAAAAATATCTGAAACACTCTGATAAATCACTATGCGATTATTTTCAACTTTCGAGAATGATTTATTAACGAATTTAGCACCAGACCTCGTTTACACCGTAGCAGATAGGATTCGTAGTGTTGCAGTGTGAACAGGAACATAAAAACATAACGCTAAACTAGCTGTAACGACCCGTTAGGTAAATGCTGCCGAATTTGTAGTTGTGGTTGGTTGCTATCTCTTTTTTCAACCCCCTTTCATTCTTGAAACAAAAACAAAGTGTTTTTATGCAGTTATTCCATTCCCCGGCTTTCGAAGGCGTTGCGCCTCGATATGGTACAAAAGGTGTTATACCAGAAAAATCGTTTCAAGTACAAACAAATTGAGGCATGCAGCTATCCGCTAAAGTGTAAACTAGGGTCGCTTTCAATTTAAACGGTCTGACCTGTCCGACCAGGCAGTTCTCCAGTGGAACGCACGAGGTATTGGAGGACTGACACTGCACGTTGCTTAGAATGCTCAGTTCTACCAAAACGCGGGAAATTGGCGATTTGTGGCGAGAAAATATACGTACTCGCCTTGTTCAGCAACTCAGCAGTTTTTGCTGGTAAACTTTCCTTTGTTAGCAAAACAAAAATTGTTAGGAGGCTCTGGTAATATTCGCCTTGAAACTTCTATTTTAATTGGCCAAAAACAATTTTTCTTGGTCGGCCAGACCGTTTCAAATTGAAAGCAACTTTGGTCGCAAGTAAAACATACAACAGTGTAACGCATAATACCAATCAGATGTATTTCAAACCAGAACAACTATGCAATCAGGAAACGGATTGGAATTTCTTGAGCATTACACGGTTCCACATCAGCATGATCATTCTTCTTACATCATTCGTCCATGATTAGAGCTTTGTAGGTGTTGGACATGAGAAAGCGGGGGTAGCAGTCTTGAAACATCACGTAGTACACATGTTTTTGGGCACTATCGAAGATACTTTCGCTTGGATTCGTCATTTCCACATTAATGCTTTGTCTAGTTTTGTGGTCAATGCTAACCTGAAAACAAAACAGTTTGATAATTACATACGTGAACACATCTCTCGTTCGTATCTTACTATGCCTACAGTCCTTCTTCGAAATTTGATTGATTTGTCGAGTCGATTTATCGCATGACAGATTGAATGGTAAGAAGTTCGAGTTGTAAGAGAGAGGGTTAGGCAAAGTGTCAATAGTTAACTAGACGTGACCAGTGGTGTCCAGAGATGCAAGACGTGACTAATGGTGTCTAGAGTTGACTTGACGTAACCAGTGGTGTTTAGTCATCTCTAGACACCACTGGTCACATCTAGTCATCTCTGGACACCACTCGGGTCACATCTAGTCAACTCTAGACGTTCCTAATGGTGTCTAGGCCTTTGCAAATTGCAATTTTTTCTTACTATAATGCTACTGCTTACTGCTCGACATTTTCACTAAAATGCTTTTGGATAATATTTAACAATTATCCCCCGAAGTGGAGGTGACTAGTGGTGGATATTCACGGAGCCGCGAAGCGGCGAGGTGAATATCTATCGCTAGGCACCGACACTGAGGGGGATAATTGTTTTAGTATTAACCAA
>JANSTR010159061.1:0-10186 GCA_025434805.1 Antipathozoanthus remengesaui
TTCACAATCTTGAAATTGAAGTCCTCTCGCTTGTCGTAGATACTAATCCTCATACTTTCATCTCCAATGTTTATGTTTACATTAAAGCAATGGCAGTAATGCATGATGTCTTGCCTATAACCTTTCAGATACACAAGAGGAAAAACCCGCACGGACAAAGCACTAGAGAAGGCGAACAACATCCTTTTTAGGCGATTACGTAGAAGGAGCAATCGCAGGCAGAGAGTGTTGATCGTATTAACTGATGGGAAAACCAACAAGGGAAGCAAACCTTACGCTAAGGTGCTTGCTCCGTTGAAGGTCAGTATCGATTTCGCGAAGCGATCTCATTTTTGATTATAAAGATATGAAATAGCAGGCTTTCTTGGGACGTTTTTCACTGGTGGGATGGGGTTAGTCCGATAGTTCACTAAACGAAAAAGGAACGCAAGTATTATATCGAACTGGTCAGTTCAGGTGACGCGAGGGTCAAACGCGTAAGAGGTTCATGTGGGTTGACCGATCGACCACTAACTCTTATTAACTTTCAGCGACTTTTGTGCACTCGTGAATTCTCATGCCCTCTCATCAACTCTTGTGCACTCTTATCAACTCACATGCCCTCTCATCAACTCTCATGCCCTCTCATCGACTCTCATGTACTCTTATCGACTCTCATGCACCGTTATCAACTCTTATGCCTTCTCATTGACTGTCGTAGCCCTCTCATCAACTCTTGTGCACTCTTATCAACTCTCATGCCCTCTTATTGACTGTCGTAGCTCTCTCATTAACTCTTGTGCACTCTTATCGACTCTCATGCACTCTCATCAACTCTTGTGCACTCTTATCAACTCTCATGCCCTCTCATCGACTGTCGTAGCCCTCTCATCAACTCTTGTGCACTCTTTTCAACTCTCATGCCCTCTCATTGACTGTCAGTGCCCTTTTATCAACTCTTATGCACTCTTATCAACTCTCATACACTTTTATCAGCTCTCACGCACTTTTATCAACTCTCATGCACTCTTATCAACTCTCATGCACTCTCATCAACTCTCATCGACTCTCATGCACTCTCATTGACTCTCGCGTACTCTCATCAACTCGGGCTTATGTACTCTTATCGACTCTTGTACACTTATATCAACTTTAAACATGTTGAAAATTTAGAATTAGAGTTAATGAAAGTTTCAAACGTTCGTTTTATGAATAGCAACTTCTGTCAGTTTTCCTATAAACCTCTCATAATTTCGTTTGACCAGAGCGTTGTATATTTGATAATGTGCAATTTGGACAAATGGACTTTTCGGCTTAATTGTTGCATAAGCCAGGAAAATGAATTAGAGAGGGTAGTTAAACCATGTTTATACATGTAAACTCAAAACAATGATTGTGCGAATTAGTTTAGGATCACTATCGTTTGAGAAGAACAAATTCCATAATTTTAATTCTATACAAACTATACGAGCTTTTTTGACATGTAAGAGAAACATTCCCAGATGACCATGGCAAGTAAGGTTTTAATTGCCTATGTGGGGATTATGTGAGAGTGAATTCAAAAGGCGGATTTCCCCTCCCCATTTGATTTTTTTCGAAAAAAATGTTTTAATGCCAGGCCCCCTAAGCAAAATTCATTCGTCAAATGCTCGGCTCCCCGTTCTATGGCTGTCAAATGCCCAATGCATGTCAAATGTTGACGATATTCCCGGCGTTATGGGGAACAAGAACCGGATGAAACGACGTGCGTTCTACATTTTTCCTCCGCTGTCAAATGCTCGGGGGTCGGGACACAACTTGGCGGCAAATACCCGGCCATGCAGAGCTCACCTGCACTCTAATGGCTCAGTTTTGCCCGGGGTGGGATGCATATATGCCTGCCTTTGGAATTGACTCGCACATTAGGAATATAATTACACCGATTAATATACACTGTAAACCAGCCAGTCAGAGACCAATATTTTTTAAAGGTGTAGAATTATTGCAGTAAATCTGTAAACTTTCTTGTTTTTTCTTGCAGAGAAAACGCGTGCGAACTATAGCAGTTGGTATCGGTCCAAACGTCAAGAACAACGAACTGCTGCAAATAGCCAATGGCGTTAAGGAAAACGTGATTCCAGTTTCTGACTTCAATGATTTATTCTGGCATCTGGAGAAAATCTTAAAGGCATCTTGTGCAAAACGTGGCTAGCATACAAGTTACTTCCAGAGTGATCGGCTGAATTGCGGGGTCATATGGCATTATCTCAAAAGACTTTACGCTCTCAAAGAGAGGTCTCAAAATGGCCGTCATTTAAAAATTTTAACCATTGAAAGAGGTTTAAATTTCTCTACAAAATCCTCATAAATTTGAATTCACTCATCAGCTATAGTTGTAGAGAGCTTGTAAGGAACTTCTTTATTGAATCTAATAAGCAGAACTTGCGTGTTTAATAGACAACTTCAGTGGAGACATATAGCTGTTACAATTGTGAGGGTCTTAAATTCAAAGAATTCCGTCGCTAACAGAAACTACAAATAAGTCCTATTGGAATATTTCAATTAAGTTCATTTTACAACATAAAATATAGAATGATGTAAATTTAGAGAAACGAAGCCAAATTAACCATCAAGGCGAAAACCTTATCTCATGCTTACCAATCAACGCGTCAATAACCATGAAGGTGAAAACTTTATCTCATGCTCAATAATTGCGAAGCGCACAGTTACTATTTATAGATTAAAACTCAGACAAACAAACTTGCAGTTGAATCTCAAGGGATTCCGCCTAAAGACGCACTTTCTATTATTAAAAATGCAAGAATAATTAATAAAATCAGACAAACATGGCTGCTGACGTCATTAGCGCGCTTCGCCATTAACCGGTGAAAACCTTATCTCATGCTTACCCAGCGATCAACCAGTGAATAACCATCGAGGTGAAAACCTTATCTGATGCTTACTGATCAACCAGTGAATAACCATCAAGGAGAAAACTTTATCTGATATATATGCTTAAGAATTCGAATCAACTGGTGAATAATCACAAGGGTGAAAACCGTATCTCATGCTTACCCGGCGATCAACCATTTTAATGGTTAAAAATAAAAATAACCATCAAAATGAAAACCTCATCTAATGCTTTAACAATCAACGAGAGACAAAACTTCAAGGATAACTGTATAGACGTTCTTACAAAGCCTTTATTGACAAAACAGAAGATGGAAGAGAAAGCAAGGTTTTATTCTGTTGTCCCGTTAATAGCACTCCGTCACACTTTATATATTAATTTCATTCTCGCTGGATTATTACACGCCCTTCCCTACCTCTTTCTTTTCTCCCTTAACCGTTTGTAAATTGTAAACTACGGAGAACAAAGGAGTTTAATTCCTTTTGACTTTAAAATATTTGTTTCTTCCTTGACATTGTTCTTCCAGTTCTGTTGTATCTTGATCAACCTTCATTATTAGAACACTAACATTATTCTCAAAAATTCTATTTCCTCTTATTACCGCACCGCGTTCACCTGTCCTCCGTTTTGATGGTTTTGAATATTGCGCTCTGCAGAAGGTGCTACTGATGAAAGAAAGCAGTTACTGTCACAGAACCATCGACAACAAAGCAGCTTTTGAAAGCCTTGTCGATATTTTTCGTTGAATATACAGTATATAACAGGGTTAACTCCCAAAGATAACAACGCACATCCTACGCTAGCACGAGAACACTTGTATGTTGGTCTGAGAAAAAGAATAAGTCTATCAACAATAAATGGCACCCAAGTTGTATAAAATATTAATACTATAATTGCAAGCATGAAGGATATCTTTCTATTTGTTCTTGCTCTCTGCTTGATCACTTCAGACGCGAGGCGAAGTTTATTCTTTTGCTTGCATAGAAATATTACAATACTTGTGTACAGAACGCTCAACACAATCCCAGAAAGAATTGCAAAGCAAACAAATAACATCAAGAAATACAATGGCAACTGTCGCGAGTGTGGCCCTTGTTGCCAACGGAAAGTACAGTATGGTTCATTTTCATGGAACGAAAGTTGTACTGCATGAAGCTGATAGGCCCGGAAAATCACAGCAATGACCCATGTTGCAGCGATAATTAGGCGACGCCTCTTTTGAGAAATGAATGACAGTTTCAGGGGAAAGATGACGGCTTGAAACCTCTCTACTGCAATCACCATCATGCTGAGCATAGAGACAACCGTCGAGACCTGCCAAGTGAACCAGGCAAGTTTACACACAGCAGAACTGAGCAGACCATGATCTACTAGCCACTGGTTGTCGTGCAGTGTTTTACTTACTAAAATCGGTAGGAATGTTATAGGAATTGTTGCATCGGAGACAGCCATGTTCACTATGAAATAGTGTACGTTTGATCTCAGGGTTTTGTTCCTGTAAAAAGCAACAGGAACCAAAACGTTTCCAATCAATCCAAAAATCAGAATCCCACAAGTAATAAAAATTTGGTGAGTTTTAGATGGCAGCGAAATAAGACAGAGATCCGGATGGTAGAATGTTTGGTCTGTGATGTTAACAGGTACTTCACTTCTGTTTAGTTCAACCATTGATCAGCTCGACCTGATAAAATGAAAAGAAAGAAAATCGTATATAGCAAAGTAATAAACAAAAATAATGGCAAATGAGAATCGGAGCAACCTAAACATATAAAAATTTCTCTTAATTCTCAAATGTCCCTTCTTGAACACCAGCTTTCTAACCTCTAACTGGCAACTTTATAAATTGATCAACATATCAAGAAGGTTCAAAGTGCGAATGTTTGCTACTCCGTCCGTGGCAGAAACGTGTTACGAGCTGTCGTTCTTGGCTTTTGAAATGCCTTCTCGGGGGAGTTATCTAGATACTTGCAAAGAAAAAGGTTGTGATGAGGGGCCACGTAGGAGAGTATGAAATATGGTTGCATATGCATCCCTCAATACAAACGGTTGTTCATAAGTACTCTATTTTACTTTCTCCACTTCACTTTACTTACTTGGCTGTACCGTACTGAATTTTACTGTATCTATCTTGCCTGATGAGGATGACAGCGTCAATGGAGACCGTACTTTGTAACTATGTTGCTGCCGCGACCTTTTCTTCCACAGCCTTCGTTCCTTTAACACCTTCTCAACAAAATGGATAAGTTGCTCACCACCTGGACTAAATACTCTTACAGTAAAGATTCTGATTGGGCGGCCTGCTTTGTAAAATAAAATTATCGAAAAATTTTTAATATGCTTTATTTTAAATTGATGAGGGCTTTTTAAACAAATTAGAGATTAAAGAGGTCCGGGCGCCGGTAATTTGAAATAATTTTTTAAGATTGGTATTTTGATAATTAGCTGAACAAGCAACACTAGATAAGCTTTAATGAACAAACTGGAAACTCAAGCTTGTGAAGTAGATTAAATATTGATAAATGCAAATAAATAGCCAAATGCTTTTTGGAATTTGCATTCAGTGATTGATATAAATGACACATTTATGTTGTTGTCCAACTTACGCAATTCTCCTGTAGCAATACTTGACACGTACACGATGGGTTGTACAGTTAGTTTTGTAACATATATTTACATTTCAAGTGCTCCTCACAATGTTTTTCAGATCAAAATTTTATCACAACAAATACAGTTACATTAGGTGAGCATCTTGGTCATTCAGTATGATCTCCAAAATAGTTGTCTTGGAGACAATAAATCGCATCTTTATGCAGAAGTCCAAGCACACTGCTACAAATAGACGTTGACTATTAGAATTTTTTTTCAGTGTTTTTTGTATAACTATGTTAGTTGTTTGCTTCACCTAAAACGGTCTGCAGTTGGTCCAGGATATTATGGCATCAAGAGATATGAAAAGACTACACAACTGATCATTTAAGAATTTATATATATGGTAGATCAAGGTTTATTTTCTCCTGTATAGCTCAGATTAAAGAATCCATGGTTAAACAGAAGGTTTCAAATAAAAGCATGAGATGTAATGGCTATTCTTGAGCATTTCATTGCAACAGAAGATTATGTGACTCTAATTTAATCTAATTCAAAACTAACAGATGTTACAACTGTTAGGGGTATGAAATTCAAAGAATTACGGCTCTATCAGGGATTACAAATAAGTCCTATTTGAGGATTTCAATTGAGTTTGTTTTACTGAATCAAGTTACCGTCATAAATTATGATGTAACGTTGGAGAAAGGAAACCGAATAACCATCAAAGTGAAAACCTTATCCGATTGTTATCAATTAAACCGGGTGAACAAACATCATGACCTTATGCTGACCAATCAAAGGGAGAATGATCATCAGGTTAAAATCTTATATGATACTTAAACAACCAACGAGTGAAAAGATTTAAAGTAGAAATGTGTTAACGTTCTAGCAAAGCCTTCATTGATAAAAAGAGGATTGGAAGAGGAAGCAAGGTCTCATTTTATTGCATGTCTCATTTTTAGCATCCACTCACCCTTATATATTCAGTTCATTTCCACTGGATTATTACGTGCCCCACTGGATTATTACATGCCCCACTGGAATATTACATGCCCCACTGGATTATTACATGCCCCTCACAACTTTTTCTTCTTTCTTTCTTTACCATTTGTAGCTTACGGACAACAAAATGGCTTAATTATTTTGATTTTTATCCATGACATTGTCCTCCCTGTTCTTTGTATGTTGATCAAGACAACCTTCATTTTTTGAAGCACCTAACATTGTTCTCTAGAATTTAATGTTATCATATTTACGGTGCGCATTCACCTGCTTAGCGTTCGGAAGGTTTTGTACATTGCGTTCTACCGAAGGTTCTTCTGATGGCCGAGAACAGTTACAGTTGTCACAGAACAATCGACAACACAGCAGCTCTGGGAAGCCTTGCCGATACTTTTCATTAAAAATACAGTGTATAACAGGGTTAATTGCTACTTACAACAAAGCACCTCCTAAGCTTACACTATTTACACGTTGGTCTGAGAAAAAGGACAAATCTATCAATGGTAATAATATGAGCACTATATATAACTGCAGGCACAAATGATATCTTCCTATTTGTTCTTGCCCTTTGTTTGATCAGTTCAGACGCAAGACGAAGTTTATTCTTTTGCTTACATAGTAATATTACAATGCTTGTGGTGTACATTATGGTTAAGAAAATCGCAGAAAGAAGTGTCAAGCATATAACTAATATAAATAAATACAATGGCATCTCTCGCGAGACAGCGCTTCCTTTGCTCCCAGCGGAGAATACAATATGGCTCATTATCATGGAAAGAAAGTTGTACTGCATGAAACTATTAGACCCGAGTACGCCATATGATGAGAATCGGATAGCGGCAATGGTGATTAGATAGTACTTTGTAACTATGTCGCTTTGTAACTACGTCTATTACAACATTGGTTCATTTTAACAATTTCTCTTTACAATGATTTGCACCAATCGGCGTCTCGGTAATTCACATCAACTGCTAAAATAAGTAATATACTTTGATCACTTTGAGTAAATACTTTAATATAGTAAAGACTTTGCTCAAGCGAACTGCTTTATAAAAATAAAATTAAAAATCAACGACGTTTTTAATATAACTATACGGTGATTCAAACAAACGAGAAATTAAAGAGGTTGATGATATGAAATACGTTTCAAGGGAATGGCTGCATTTCTCAATAATAAGCCACAAACCATCTTAGGTGATGGCAGGTGTGCTTGAATAAATTAATCAGTAAATTACAGCAAGAGACAAAATGCTTATTTAGAATTGCATTCACTGACTGTTAATGATAAAACACGTTTATGTATTTATTAGTCAGTTATCATTGCGAACATTTGTTATCACTTTGTAAACTCTTTGCACCTGCACTTGTAAGCGCAGAAGTCGATCACTAAACTGCATGTTTAAAATAAAATAATAATAAAATATATTTATTCAGTTTTATAACACACACTATCACGCGGCATATATCTCAGTATAAGCTTCCATGGTGATTTTCAGTATGTTTTCACAACAAATATATGTTGCTTTAGACGAGGGTGATGATCATATATATCGTGTCTATTATTTAACCACAACACCGCCAGCTTTTCGGAGTCACAGACTTGGACTGTTAAAATTTAGTAACATAAAGATAGCACAACGATTTGCCGTGTGTTTGTGAAAAGATCCAGCAAACCTTTTCGAACGCTAGCCTTTCTTCAGAACACTTTTGAATAACTTGTGTCTGTGTTGCCATTAATGAATATTAATAAGTCAAGATTGACACTGTTAAAATAAATCTGTAGTCGTTGTGATCAGGGCATACTAAATTGAACTTTTGATCATAATAGCAGAATCGAATTTACATCAAAAAGTGAGAAGACTCAAACCTTAGTTTCAATATATTTCAAAAAGCATTCAGCTTTCTCTGTTGCATAAAGATAATTTTCCTTATAGCTCATAAGAGTTCAAAGGTTTTCACAAAATCTCAGATCACATTTCCGAAACTACTCCGGGGTCTGTTTCATACTAGGCCAATCTTTCCATGAATTTGCATTTCCTTCTATCATTTTGAGATAGTTTCCGTCGATTTGGAACTCAAAGTCTTACTATTAGTATATGACCTGTATACTAAGTCCATGCCAGTCAAGGAAAAAAGTACCATGTGGACATGTATAAAAGCCAATTTTACTGTGTTTTCTAGTAAGTCAAACATTTTGCCGAGTCGTTGGCCCGAATCCGAACAATGGCCGGTGAAAGATCTTTTGGGATCGAAGAATAGGCATCGAAGTTCGTTGAAAATCATTTATTTTTTGTGAAATTAATATCCAAGAGGCAAGAGCGACTTGGAATTTGAATTTATAATTCAATAATAAAAACACTATTAAATAAACTCCAGTACAGATTATAATGCCATATTGCAATTTACCAAGACCGTACAAAAGAATAGATCGCAAGAAATTACTACTGTCGAGACACGCTGACTGTCCAAAGTTATTATACAAAATCAAAGCACTAACTCTAATAGAACAATACACCCACTAGTCCTCTAATTTCAAACAATAAAGTAATACTTGATCCAATCAGTTGTAATCTATCTTGACATAAAGACACAGATAACCTTTAAACTATTTGTTATATTTTTGTGTTCATATTGCACTCGGAAGTCACATTCAAATGGCTCTTTCCAGTTAAGTTTGGTATTTAACTTAACGCATGGTAAATAAAGTATCTAAACGGGCTTACAATTGTGCATAAATCTCATTTCCTCTTAAAGAAGGTAGACGCCTCTAATTTTACCTGGACATCTGGATTTCGAAAATGGTTGTCCACATAACAACTTAGATTTTTGTCAAAATGTTTCTTGTGAAATGGAAGACTTAATGAATTCCTAAAATTGATCTTTATATTATTTCTTTTTCTGTTTCGAAATCCAAAAACTGCAAGATTATAGAAAAATAATGTTACATGCATGCATATCCATCTTTGCTCTAGTCTGTTTGAGCTGTCTGCGTTCCTTTGTGATCTTCAAAACGGGTGCATGGAATCTAACCAGTGTGTCTGTTTAGAGTTTTTGTGAGAAAATTAACTTATAAGATGTTTGTATTGTTAATTGTAAAGACTTCAAAGCAGGCAATCGAAATGCATTTGCTTCTTCTAGGTGCTCAACACTACGACTTGATACATAGAAGAAACATGGGGGAAGTTGAAATCGCTGAGAAACAACACATTCACTAAATAAGAGAAAGTTTTGCACCATTTCTTGGAGAAAAAATAAACATACTAAGAAAATGCGGATAATCTGTAAGATTGGTATGAAAATAAACCGTGAACAACTCAATTCTAATCAAGCATTCACTTCTAAGAAACTTCTCCAAAAAGGGTTATTTTGGATGTTTTGTGAAATGATAATACATTTCTATGAGAGAACGCAAAAAATACCAAAATCCTGAAAATGTTTAAAGAAAAATGACCCACGCGAAGGTTAAACTGTCCCCTAAAAGACACGTTTTGCAAGATTTCCACACAATGACTCAGTCCCGATCCTGAACCTATTTAACCCCATTTGTCTCCATAACGTGATTCATCAACCCTAACTTACACGGGGGGGGGGGGGAGAAAGTGGTCGCGCCAATTTCAATTGTTGAGAACTTTGGTGAAATTCAAGCAATTGTAACGAAACTCGGTGACTTTTCCTGAAATTAATTGCAGATTATATTTTTGGCAAAAAAATGTTAATTAGGGTATG
>JANSTR010159072.1:0-10185 GCA_025434805.1 Antipathozoanthus remengesaui
GAGTCCTGCTCAGGGCATATAAACCAATTTTTTCGGACAAGTGTGTCGACGTATGGAAAGCGATGAAACATATTGATTCTATTAAACAAAGAGGAGCAGTAGTGTTCAATCCCCAGCCTGGCCGAGGGTTAAACCCTACTGTGTAACTGGAGCTTCAAAACCGAAGTATAAAGCTTGTAACACGAAATTTTCATTTTGCCATTTTCAATACACAACTTTGTTCTATGTTTCACGCTTCGGCGTAGAGTTTAGGGATCGACAGAGGGAAGAGCGTATTATTTGGAGAGTTCTTTGATATTATTGGTATAACGGGAAAGAATAACATACGATACTCACCGTCGTCAGGTTCTCCGCGAGCTCCAAGTCCCATTAGTGTCACGTGACATCTGTAACAATGAAACATCGTACAATGGAATTGTCAACGAGAGATACATATGTGCGGGAGTGCCTGAAGGGGGAAAGGACTCGTGTAGTGGGGACTCAGGGGGACCTCTCGTGTGTCCCAACGATAAGGGTGCCTACGTGCTGGCTGGGATTGTGAGCTGGGGCCAAGGCTGCGCTCAGCCCTACAAATATGGGGTTTACCTGGATGTCAGGACCATGTTACCCTTTATTGAAGGGACCATATACGGTAAGCAAGAGCTGATAATTAGATTTCAGATGCAGCTCGTCATAAAGTTTCTGTTGTACCTTGAATTGTGAGATGAAGTGCAGTACTTGGAAAAAGAAAAGGTCATATTCGTATCTGATTAATGTCCAAAATTCAGCATAAATCTGTGGAAATACTACATTTGCAATGCTTAATTAGCAGATGTATGCGTTAATAAATGGTTCAAAAATACGGGATTAAATTTTCTCCTTCTTTAGTCCGCTTTGTAGTCCGATCTGTCGCCCCTTTCATATTCATATTAGAGCAATACCTTTCCAGGACCGCAGACGTGTTGTGGTTTCAAGCGTTTTAGTTAAAAGAGCTAATAATGCTTTGTGAGAAATCTTTCTAAGTCAATTTCTCTCCTCTAAATTCTCATTTGAAAACATTTGTGGTAATTATTGGATGATATATTAATAACTTCTTGGCAAAATTTCACCGCTTACACTGATTAATATTTATCTTATTGAAGAAAAAGTAGCACACGCTTTCCAACATTAAAAAACGTGAACCCCGGAGAAACACCACCCCTCCCTCCCCCTGTCCGTAATGATTTATACCACTCCTCCCTCCCATGTCCGTGATAATACATAATTCCTTAGTCAGTCTCTCAAGCACGACAACTTTTACGCGCCAAACCGCTTTATATTCATCCCAGCTTCTGGCAATCGCCCGTCGCACTACACTGTTACAGTTTCTCTCGAACTTTTTGAATGTGTTGTAATTCTCAAGAGAGATTTTGCAATCTTTAAACTCACCAAAAGAACTACTAGAAACTAAAGAAAGGAATTTAAAAGGAGAGACGGGAAACAAGAGGACAGGTTTTAGCATCCTAGCTGTCACGTTCTAGAATTATGAAGCCTGCAGTTTAAGAAAGCAGCATACACACAGTGATTTGTCCCTAGTTCTCGCGCTCAGTTAATGCCACAGCTTGATCCTCATATCTTAGGATATCCGAAATGTGGAGTCCGACCCCTTCCAACCACGAGTTCCCGCCAAAAGCGAGTGGTGGGTGGTCACGTTGCTCGGCCCAACTCCTGGCCGTGGGTAGCAGATTTACTGATCAACGGAACTCATCATTATTGCGGCGGTTCGCTCATCAATCAAAACTGGATTGTTACATCTGGTCATTGTTTCTACACATATAAATCACCTAGCAACTGGCAGGTTCGACTTGGGGAACATGATGAAACCCGAAACGAAGGAGCAGAACAAATACTCTCTGCAGAAAGTATTCACATCCATCCGAACTTTATCATGGGCAACGAAACTTATACGGGTGACAACGACATTGCTCTGGTGAAGCTTAACCGGTCAGCGGTGTTTTATAAGAAAGTTCATTCAGTATGTCTCCCAAATGAAGATACAAACTTTGCAGCAGGCGAATCGTGTCATGTGACCGGATGGGGAAGGACAAGCGAGAATAGCAGCTATTCAAAGGTGAGTCTTATGCGCATGTGCTAAGAAGCTAGCTGCCAATGTTTTCTGTATTTTGATAAGGAAACGCATCATCTACTTTTCCTGTTATTGGTGCCATCAAAATGGAAGGTAAAAGTTACATATTTCCAAAAGGGAATATACAAATACTTTAAGCCTTTACAGTTACGCGCGCACGTAAGGTGGTGTTTGTGTCTGTGTCTGTGCCGCTCATACCTGGTTATATTTTCCACCAGGTGTTGATGGAAGCGGAGGTACCTCTAGTAACTCTGGACACGTGTAACAGCGCCAGCGCATATAACGGGACTATAAACGACCGTTTCATCTGCTCGGGAAAAGCTGCTGGTGGAGTTGACGGGTGTTACGGGGATAGCGGTGGTCCCCTCGTGTGTCCCGCGCGGAACGGGAGCTTTATTCTAACAGGAATTATAACTTGGAGTGTGGGTTGCGCCAGACCTAACAAGTATGGCGTCCACCTCGACGTGAAGAAGATGTTGCCATTTATTGAGAGCACGGTGTTTGGTACGTAACCACGGTAACAAACGATAGTAAAAAAATAAGTGGTCAGTGTACTATTTCAACATTGTCGGGAATTAATCAGTACGCGAAAGACGTATTTAAACCTTCACGAGTTGTTCTAAACGCACGTGACTCGACTCAGTTACGAAGAACCATGTAAAAATTAAATTCTTACAAGGCTTCAGTTGCTAGTTAT
Organism: Antipathozoanthus remengesaui; assembly: GCA_025434805.1. Taxonomy (NCBI): domain Eukaryota; kingdom Metazoa; phylum Cnidaria; class Anthozoa; order Zoantharia; family Parazoanthidae; genus Antipathozoanthus; species Antipathozoanthus remengesaui. The sequence continues at coordinate 2,802 of JANSTR010159072.1, forward strand.
TTGACAAGTTAATATGGCTGAAGAAGAGCTAGTGACCAGTACGTGACAGGCTCTAGTGAGTGTTCGTGACGGTGTCTATCGTTTGTTCGTGACAGTGTCTATCGTTTGTTCGTGACGGTGTCTATCGTTTGTTCGTGACGGTGTCTATCGTTTGTTCGTGATGGTATCTATCGTTTGTTCGTGACTGTGTCTATCGTTTGTTCGTGACGGTATCTATCGTTTGTTCGTGACGGTGTCTATCATTTGTTCGTGACAGTGTCTATCGTTGTTCGTTACGGTGTCTATCGTTTGTTCGTGACGGTGTCTATCGTTTGTTCGCGACGGTATCTATCGTTTGTTCGTGACGGTGTCTATCGTTTGTTCGTTACGGTGTCTATCGTTTGTTCGTGACGGTGTCTGTCGTTTGTTCGTGACCGTGTCTATCGTTCGTGACGGTGTTTATCGTTTGTTCGTTACGGTATCTATCGTTTGTTCGTGACGGTGTCTATCGTTTGTTCGTGACCGTGTCTATCGTTCGTGACGGTGTTTATCGACTGTTCGTAACGGTGTCTATCGTTTGCTCGTGACCGTGTCTATCGTTCGTGACGGGGTTTATCGTTTGTTCGTAACGGTGTCTATCGTTTGTTCGTGACGGTATCTATCGTTTGTTCGTAACGGTGTCTATCGTTCGCTCATGACAATGTCAATCGTTTGTTCTGCAGTATTCCAGAAGTGTGGAATTCGTTATTTCTCGACCAACACTTCCCGCCAAAAACGCATTGTTGGGGGCCGCGAGTCTAAACCCAATTCTTGGCCGTGGCAGGTTGATCTATTGACGTTTATTAACGGAAGTACAATCCATCACTGTGGTGGCTCCCTGATAGACCGGAAATGGATTGTCACATCCGCACATTGTTTTGACTCATATAACAAGACGAGCAACTGGGAAATCCGGCTTGGAGAACACGACGAAACAAAACTGGAAGGGTACGAAGAAATAATCAGTGCTGACAAGATATTTATTCATCCTGATTATATCCCAGCATCGCACGTGAATATGACAGGAGACTATGATATTGCTTTAATTAAACTGACGCGGCCGGCAATGTTCCATAAACGCGTGCACGCTGTTTGTTTACCAACTGCTGACACAAACTTTACAGTGGGCCAGTCGTGTTACGTGACTGGTTGGGGCAAAACTCGCGAAAACGGCACTTATTCGAAGGTTTTGCGTGAAGTCCAGGTACCTCTCGTTAGTCAAGCAGTTTGCAATGAGTCCAACAATGGCATCATACACGGTCGGTACTTCTGCGCCGGCGTACCAGAGGGCGGGATCGACTCCTGTGGGGGAGATTCTGGAGGCCCCTTAGTTTGTCCAAATAAGGAAGGATCGTTTGTATTAACCGGCATTGTGACCTGGGGAACGGGATGTGCTCGGCCTAACAAATATGGCGTCTATAATGACGTCAGATACATGCTACCCTTTATTCACAGCACCATGAAAGGAAACTGTTAGCAACAGAAACATGTTGGACGAAAACGTTTGTCCTGAATATGCAGTGGTGCAGACGAAGCTGTTAGATAGACATTATAGACTTTCAAAGTGGCCTAGTAAATAACGCTTGTTTTTATTTTGGCAACAAGAAGTCCTCACCTGATTGTCGCACCATTAGTCTCCTTGGCAACCAGTGTGAGCCTCTATTGGTAAGTATGATGAATGGGGACGAGTGATCAGCAGCCTGTGGAGAGAGAGAAAATATTGAGAGGTCTTCACAGAGCTCTCTTATCAGTTGCTCGTCCTCAAACTGATTACCGAGTGAGTTTTCAAAGTGACATAAACTTATTTTCTGAATGTTTATAATGGTGATAAAGAGTGTTGCACCACGGGGAGTAGGGGGTTGTGGTAGGGGGTTGTGGTAGGGGGGGGGAGGTGGTGGAGTGTATTTCAGTTGTACTGGTTATTTGTAAAACAAATCGAAGCTTAAACTTTGGATTCACAACACACCAAGTTTTAAAGCATTAAGCTTTCGACCCTAACACAAATCTTGGTCATAATGATTTCAGTCACGGTGCCGTGGGCTTAAACTGAACCGTGTATTCCCACAGGTTTCTATTGGATCGATCCAAATCACGGCTGCCCTGGGGACGCAATCCAGGTGTACTGTAACTTCACTGCTGGTGGGGAAACCTGCATACATCCAGACACAAAACATAAGATGGTAAGTGGGCATTGGTCAAGTGACTGGCTTTTCTACAATTAGAATGCCCGAATGAACTGGTCATACGGCACCATCTCAGACAATGTATTAGGCACCTGGGTCCTACTTCAATGTGTAGTGAAAATAGATAATGCCGTCAAGTCCAAACCAAGCTTTAAATCTTCTTTTAAACAAGAGCCATAACAATACAGAACTTTCACGTTTTGCAAATGGGAACTGCTGTAATTATCCACTTTCAGTGTTTTTCATTGATCAACTTTTTTTGTAGTCTAAGTAAGTTTTTGAGTAATTAATTTCTAAGTAGTTTTTGTTATGGTGACAGTACTCCAAATAGTTATAGTCTTTCTTTTTTACATAGTCATATATAGATTATTAAATAGTGTCACCAAATAGTAGAAATTTTAATGATCCTGAAACTAAGAAGACTAATTGACAAATTAACGACCATTTTCAAATATCAATCGTCGCTTTTAAAAGAAGCTTAACGCATTAAAAATTCGTCATCTCTGAATACATTGGAGTTGCAAAAGCAGGGAAGCTCGAGCGTAGCTACAGAAAGACCCAACGAGCTCCATAGGCGCAAGAATTCTAGGGTGTCCAGAAGCATTCTCCCCCGCAAAATTGCTAAAAACTGCTTCAAATTTTGTCAATAATCAATAAAAAGGCACTACATTTTCTCAATTTTTTTGCCCGTTTGTTGTTTCTTTTCTTTCAAAATAGATGTGATGTTAAGTAAAAGTTGTTCGGATCTTTTACCCGGCTCTTACAATTTACAGCCTCTCGAATGTAACTATATCATTCAATAAATACAGCTTTTGCATTGAAGTTTTATTTGGCAATAATCTTAAGTTGTGAATCTTAGACAATTACAAAGTCAAACAATACAAACTCGGTACTAAAGGAGAAAGAGAAGGAGAAGCCTCGGATTGCCTTGAATGATCGAACACTGTGTAGTAAATCTAGTCAGTGGTTTGTTGGCCTCTAATGAAATGTTTCACAAGTATAGTAAATCGACGCTGTTCTTATTTCTTTTCCAGGCTCCTAAAAAGAAATGGCTGAAAGTGGAAGGCGCCGAGTGGTTCAGTGAATATGAAGGCGGGTATGAGGTTGGTATCACTTTTATAATGCAATTATGCAACTCTTTAGTTTCTAGATTCAAATAAATATTACCAAGTACTCTTTCACATGTTTCATAATCGTGATTGCTTCTAGAGGAAGTAGGTGTTGACTGATCGATTGATAAGCATTTTCGGATGCCATCGGCTGCATGCAAGCAGTATGCATTGCATGTGGTTCCAACTACCTTTCTCTTACTTAATACTCGTTCATACCACACGCGTAGTACCTTGAAAACTATTTTGGTTAAAAAGTTATACCTTCTGAAGAAAAATGCATATACTGATAACACGTAGTTGTCTGTACAGTTGTAGCATAAACCTTCTTCGCGCTACTTTCAGGTCTCTTACAAGTCCATCGGCAAGACCCAGCTCAACTTCCTGCGCTTATTGAGTGAGAAAGCTGTCCAGAACTTCACTTTCACGTGCAGTGGCCCCGTGGCCTGGTATGACAAGAAAGCCGACAACTACGACCGGGCCATTAGACTGCAGGGTGCGGACGACTCCGAATATGGGTACAAGAAAAACAGATACAACCTTAAAGTGTTGCACGACGGCTGCAAGGTAACATGACTATCTAGAGATTAGGAGAAGCAACATATGATTCAAACTTATTACTCATCTTCAGACCGTGGAGTACAAGGGACACGTTATGACCCTTTCCCTACTAAAGCCAGTTTCAAACAAAACAAGAATGTCCTAACTTTTGAACCAGTTGAGCAAACTCTTTAAAATGACCATTCATTTTATTTGTGTCAAAGAGTAGATTTTCAAAATTATATTTGGATAACGATTGTTCTGAGATCGAGCCTCGACGTTTACCCAACAATCAAAGTTGCGTACTCTAAATTTGGTCCATCCAACAATTGCAATTTAGTTAATTGTGTCTGATGTTTGGTATTTGAATGCCGTTATCATATTTGCGAGAAAATATAACAAGGTATTTGATTTAACAATTTATTATTTCTTCGTAATTTCAGTTGTTTAATACTTCATATTTCTTTCCAGAACCAGCAAGACGGCAAATCAGTGTTCGAAATCGTGACAGAAGACCTCAATCAAATGCCAATTGTGGATTTCGCCCCCGGAGAGATGAAACCATCGGACCAGTTTGGATTTGAAGTTGGACCCATCTGCTTTAGTTAGGATTTTATTGACCATATTCTTACGGTAGTCGCTCAATCTAATATATTTTGTTTTCTTTCAAAATTTTTAAAAACTTCTATGGTACCCCCAAGCTCGAGGAATTTGACTCTTTACATTTCACTTTCTGCTAGAGGCTTGAGTCAAGTATTGAACTGTTGGAAACCGCCTGCCTCACGAAATGGACACATGCCTGAATCATGGTGATATTGTATTAAAGCTTGACTGTGTAATTCCAAGTTCGTGGTTCCAATAAATTTGAATTCACCCAATTTTGAATCGATGCATATTGTGTTGTAATGCACAATTGTGAGTTCACAGGAAAGGCGCACCGTGAGTATAAAGCCATCTCCACTTATTTTTTTGTTCGGTCGTCCGACCGACCCAAAATTTTTGAAATTTTGTGCAACAACAACAGAAAGTAGAAACAGTTTATAATGTATAGAAATAATATGCTGATACAAGTTGATTTTATTTTATTGCCCAAGAAATTCATAATTTTTGTACGCAGTATGTCGAACCAGTTGGTTTATGCTTCAACTTGGCATTTACGCTACAACTGAAACAATAAATTTACAATAAAGAAAACACTTTACGTTGAAATAAAGCGACATATCGTAAATATTATTCCCCCAGGAGACTAAATAACCGATTTTTTACTTTTTTTTTATTTTTGCCCGACCGCTCGACCCTATATTTTTTGCTCGAAAACGACTGTAAACATAAAAATAAGTGGCGGTGGTCTAAGTCGAGAGGTTTGTTGCCCTTACGCCGTGCGTGCAGGCTTTGTCTGTTTGGAAGTTGTTTAATAGTTGCACAAATTAAAAGATCTATTGACATTAAAGAATCACTGTGAATCCAAACTTCCTTTGAGTGAAGATATCTAAACTAGCCGATTAATTAAAATTGTAATCGAATTGTTGGCAGACAAAATATAAACCGCCGACATAGACCGCTGGGTAAAGCTAGGATGTTTGCCATTTCCACGGAAAAACTGGAAATTGCGGTTGGAAAATACAGTGATGCCAATCTGTGGAGATGCGAAAATGTGGAGTGCTAGCGAACGTATTCCTTTTTTCCCGCTCTTTTTGGTCTCACCCGGAAACGCGCATACCATTTACCAATTTTCACACCATTCCCATTTCGTCCGAACATCCAAGCAAATTTCCAACCGGATGCTTTGGTGTGAATGGTAAACACTCCAACTTTCATGCGAGCAAGTTTTCCTTGTTTTCTTTCTTGTTCCATCATCCACACAAACAAGTTCCTCGATTTTTTCTTGACAAATCTCTTTGTTCAGTAATTACATTCCTCCTAAAACACGAGCAAATAACACTTGTACAAATGAGACTTGAGAAGGAAAACCTGCTCGTATGGAAACCGGCTTTTATATTACCTGACAAGCCGTCTGCAACGCATTCTACCGGTTGATAGTAATCTTGCTTTGGCCGGCGTTTAATTTAAACTCGACCGAGCACAAATAATCTTGGACTGGGACCAAGAGTCAGTGGATATCTTGCACAAGATTCTAACGCCGAAACAGTAGGCATCATGAAAGTACTTTTCATTTGTCGGATCAACAGAATTGCTCTTTTTTTATAGTTGCTCATGTTGTTGTTATTACTTATACAGTAGCAAAGGTCATTTTGGTTTCTTTGATCAAAGTATGATATTGATTTGCATAGTGCCAGATCTTTCGCGGTCACATCTCTAAGGATGATTCTGAATATGTAGTACGAAGGAGAAAGAAGAAATCTGATTACACGTGAACAAAAATTATTTATCGACACAAACACGGAAAATAGACTTACTACAAGTCACCGGACTCACATATTCTTTTAAATATAGCGATTAAAAAAATTCAAGCTTGCTGGTCGATCAAGCAATTCGCGTTCGGTTGTTTTAATTTTGAATCACTAGCGAGTAGACTTAAGCAAGTCTAACGAAAGACGATGCCACTTGCAAGCTCAAAGATATACGAGAGGAGGATATACTCGTGTCCACAGAAGAAGGCACAGACTACAGTTCATATGTGAACAGCCAGACCCAGAAAATCTCCTGTTTAAAACAATCGCTCGTTGAAGCCAACAATTGGAAACTATCTCTCGCAGAGGCAACTTATTACCGTATTTGACGGATTTTAATTTTATACACTGGCAAGAAGGCCCTGTTTACACATACCCTGGTATCTTCGAAAACGCAGCCGGCTATTTTATCGTATTAAAAAGAAAATTTGCGCCTGGAACCTAGGAATGGCGTCATCGTATTTGAAAACTTCTGTTTTATCCATCTACACGGATACGCTAAGCCACCGTTTTTTCAACAATCTTCGCTATGGAGAACTTATTTGGAAACCTCCGTCTCCGATGACCGAAAATGCGTGCAGTAAATCCAAGGACGCGAAATTAATGCGCGTTTTTTCTCATATTCTTTTTAGTATTTTTAAAACTGTTTTAGTGTGAAACTAGCAAAGCCTTTTGAAAATCAGCAATTTTAATACCAGTCTGAATCGCAATAGTAATTGCCAAGAGGCCGAGGCTGAGAGGCGGTAGCTTTATAGAGCCGTGCACCTGTGAGACGTGTGTGCCTGAGCTGCAGGGACAAAAGATGTCGATTGCAGTGTAACTTTCGCGTAACGTTACATAACAAAAAAGTTATTGTCATCAACTTTCAATCATAGTGTAAACAACCACAGCACAAGTCGTCTGATGTGTTGGCTGCATGCAGAGGGGAAGCTTTATATGGGATCGCTCTCTTTCGTGCATTTTTTAAAATATACCAGATTTTGGAGTTGTAGAAAGCATATAAACTATTACACGATCCGTTTCCTGAACTTATACAATCGTGTGTGTTCTTCGTTTGAGTGCTCAAGCGAAATTGTTTAAAATTCCTATCGCCCGATCGACTCGATCAAAACAAGAAGACATC
>JANSTR010159094.1:0-10182 GCA_025434805.1 Antipathozoanthus remengesaui
GAAAACAAGGGAATACAAAGGAATATATAGGATTACATGGGAATACACAGGATTACAGGGAAAACAAGAGAATACAGGGAAAACAAGAGAATACAAAGAAAACAAGGGAACACAGGGAAAACAAGGGATTACATGGGAAACAAGGGAAAATATAGGAATATATAGGAATACATAGGAATATGTAGGAATACATAGGAATGCATAGGAATACAGGGGAGTGTATTATAGTACAATATTGGCTCAAATAGTTTAAATGGATAATATAATTTACGACAAATGAAGTACATACCAAAAAAGGGCAAAACAACAAAAGATGGCGGAATTATTCGAGACTGGAATGGATTCCAGAAAAAAACGTGATTCCTCCACTCGAGAGTATCAACAGTGATGGATCGAAACAAGCTTTGCTATATGATCATAACGATGGTGCTACCGAGATGCATGCACACAAATGTGAGTATGTACTCGTCGTAAATTGATCGAAGTTGTTGCACGAACCCTTGATGTCTCGGAAGTAGGGTTTCATGGAAAATAGCGAACTTCGTGCTGTGGCCAGTAAAACAGAAGAGGAGATCCCACCAATATTTTTGCCCAGGGGCAAGCTATATGATACGAGCTTTCAATACATACAAAGCTCAAGTCTAAGGTAAGTGCAGATTGAGTACTACTGTCCTGCCAAGTGGCTGCGTTTGTAGAGTTTGTGACACTAGATCGTTAAACGGACTTTCATTTCGTTCGTTGCTGAGGAAACATCTTTGAAACCAGTAACTTTACTACTTGTCGCCGAAAAGGTGTTAAGTTATACTACAGTGTCACAAACGAAGGATTTGTGAAAATGTTTTGTCTTTGCGCACGGTCCTCTTTCTTTTGACTGATTTTCTAGGTTGAAGAGAGCAAATTTCAGCCGGGCGAGGCACACGATCTTTCACGCCGTACAATTTTCTCCTGAACGAAAATTTCTCCATTCTAATTACGATTTTGTTACTTTCATACTATGTGCTAGAGATGAGCAAAATAACAGCGAAAACTATTTTACGAACCGGAATGGAGCTGAGGAATTACAGACTGTCTCTTTTCTGTCTCTTTTACTTAAAAGTGCAGTATGAACCACAGAGTGAAAACTCTGACTCCTATTTCAGACAGTTGACACACTAGAAATGGTTCAAAACCGAAAATGTGGTTTTAAACCGATTTTCTCAGTTTTGCTTGGAAAGTGACCTTGAAAGTACACAAACTGTGAATTTAGCGTATTTTGGCCCTAAAACCGATTTTGTGATTTTTCGATGCAGAAACAGCCGTTTAGTGCAAGACTGTAATATAGGCAGTTGACACCCCAGAAATGTGCAGGAATTATGAATTTTCCTGTAAAAATGATTTCATCTCTTTTAGGCTCACATTGAGCCAAAGAGTGCCAAACTGTAAAATTTGCAGTTGACAAACCAAAAATGGCTCAGAGTCGAAAATTAGTTTGAACAAGAGGCTACTGGTAGCCTATAGTTGGGGCAATTTTGATGAGTGCAACAACCCTGCAAATTTTTCCTACACCTTTTCCATTTAAAAAAGAAATATATATATTTATATATGTCCTGGGAGAAACACAAAACACTGTTTATATGTACTGTACTATGAATTCTATTATGCAGCACATATTAATTGCGACTGACAGTTAAGAATTTCATTTTTAGCCATTTGTTGTTTTCATTGATACTGCCTACCAGATGGTCAGAATCATCCTGACATCTCCCCTCTAGCAACATGCAAAACAAAAAGATGCATATTACACATGCTGCAAGGGATACCAATTATTTTTATTTAAGTACAGGTAATGCATGTAATTAAAAAAATAAAATATTAATCAATTCTTACTTTTAATCATTCACACAATGATTTCATCAAAAAAAAAAATCAAACTGCTGACAGGATGGATATTCAAAACAGCATGTAATTACTACAAGTTGAGTTTAGAAAGCTTGGATTCAATAGCAATCATCAATAGTATACTTTTAAACTCCACTCAGATGTGAATATTGTGAATGTATATGCCAATTAATATCCTCATAATTGAAAGCTCATTAGTTTGCAGTTTGTAGTATCATATGGCAGTGAGTCACCAAGGCTCCTGCAATGAATAGTGTTTTTGCCCTGTAGCAGCGCATTAACCCTTAAACGTATATGCTCAAAACTGTAACATTAAAGTTGAGGAGAGGGGGTTATTTGGACCCCCCATGGTAATTTTCATAAAATTTGTCTGTTTGGAGTGAAGTTTGCTATAAATGATAATTAACATAGTTCTAAACTCTTAAGTACAAAATTGTTGCTGTTAATTAGCTTTCATGGTAACCATGAGCAAAAATGTTGATGTCAATTTCGCTACTTGGCCACCATCTTGGATTTGCAAAATTTGAAATTTTTGCTATTTTCCCATTTAGCATGTAAGAAACCAAGCAAAAACAAGTTTTATTAGCTTACACTTAAAAGTTAGACAATAAGAAGAGAAAAAAGTTGATGTTTTTGCAAAATGTGCAATTTCCTGAACCTAATTTGTATAAATGTTTTCTAATAATATATGCATGCTGACCTCACCTAATTTGTGTCAAAATATTTCTCATTAATCTGGCTACAGTTACTGGACGTTTGGTGGCAATAGCTTTAAACTCTGATTTTTTGGGACCAAAAGCCTGTGGTTGGGGGTTCAAAATATGCAATTTCCAAAATATAAACCTAACTTGCATAATTTTTCTCATAATTTCTGCATGATGGCGTCACCTAATTACTGTCAAAATATTTCTTGTTAATCTGGCTACAGTTACTGAAAGTTTGGTTGGCAATAGCTTTAAACTCTGATTAATTTGGTACTAAAAACCTGTGGTGGGGAATAAAAAATATGAAATTTCCAAAATATAAACCAAACTTGCATAATTTTCTCATAATTTATGCATGATGACATCACCTAATTAGTGTCAAAATATTTCTTGTTAATGTGGCTACAGTTTAATACTGAAAGTTTGGTTGGCAATAGCTTTAAACTCTGATTAATTTGGGACTACAAACCTGTGGTGGGGTATAAAAAATATGCAATTTCCAAAATATAAACCTAACTTGCATAATTTTTCTCATAATTTATGCATGGTGACATCACCTACTTAGTGTCAAAATATTTCTTGTTAATCTGGCTACAATTACTGAAAGTTTCATGGCAATAGTTTTAAACACTAATTTTTTAGACCTAAAAACGTATGGGCGATTTGATCCCCCTCCCCAAATGTTTAGGGGTTAAGCACACACCCAAGAATAGAGTTTGGAATGCCTCGTGTATAGCATGCCATAAAATCGCAGTCGTTTAATTACAGGCACAAAAAATTGTGATCCAAAGTAGCACTATATCTAATAGCAGCATGTGGACATTTTCGTGTTTACAGTTCTTTTTACATCGAGTTTAAACTGTGTTACAGTATGTAGAACTTGTGCTGGACACTGGTTTGTAATGAGCTTGTTAAGTTCATCTTGTATGACACATATGGTATAATTCTGCAAAAGGAATAAGAAATTAAATTAACATTATTTTACTTTTACAAAACTTACATTGAACTTTAAATATTTACCTGATTGCTAATTTGGAGAAACCAAAGGCAGGAGGGACCTTTGTGGGTCAAGATCAAGGGGCTCAAGTAAAGCCCCAATTTCTTATTATCACAATCTCAGAATGCCAATTTGTGAGATTACATTTTGTGCAGTAATTATTTATTCCAAAACAATTCTAGTCCAATAAACTTCAACTGATACAATGTTGTAGAAAAATTATTTAAAATTATTTGAAGTGGTACACCAGTTTTCCTAATTTCTTTGTTTTCTGATATTTTATCTGTAAGTGTTGAAGGTAGTTAATTGAATATTTAAAAGGACTATCAGGTGAAATGTAAAGATACTTTAATTGCTTCATGATAAGAATAGTACACACTGATAACAGAACTATGAACAATGTCGAATCTATCAGCCTCGATGTAGATGTGTCATGTGATCTATTAAACTTCCAGAAGAAACAAAGGTAGGGCTTTGTACAATTTGGAGAAATTAAGATTTGCCCTGATTTCATTGTCCAACTCAGTTGGCTTCAGTTGTGTGTCTTTGAACAGCAACACATCTACACTAAAAACAGTTGAATCAAATTTATCAGCAATGCTGTGTTTGGGATGGGATCACACATGTATGATTGCTCACCTCAGTCAAAATGAACTTGATAAATCAGCTTAGCTTCAAGTGTGTACGCGTGCACGTCTCTGAAAATCGTTGTTTCTCGAGCTCTTCTCCAACTTCAACGGGTTTGTTGTTGGATAGTAAGTTTGTTATTCAAGTCAGTAATGGCAGTTTGTATCAAGTACGTTCAGTTTTAGTTTCACTTTTGAGTTTCACTTTGATTTCACTCAGACACAGAGCAGCCCAGAGGTTCGTTCTGAAAAATGCGCTCAATTTTGACAATAATTTTGGTGTGATCTCTGCGTCACTGTAGCAGTGATGATGTGTGTGCGTTCTGTATGCAGTGAGGGCAATTGTATATAAAGAACAGCTACCACAAATCCTGCTACAATTAACTTCCCCGACTTCCCAAATTGGTTTCTTCACGAAATTTTTCTTCCTCATGGAATGCAAGTCGAGGTTTGGTAACCAAGCAGGCTTGATAACCGAGCCAAGGAAAATGGTGACACGAAAAATAAAAACAAAAATAAAAAATAGGCACTCTTGCATGCATGTGGCTACTGCTCAAGTTATGATCCTGCTTTAGTACAAATTACAAGGAAGATTTTGGAGACAGTTTACCAAATACAATACAAAAATATATATTAATATATATATTTCGAAATAACATGTATCAATGCTATAAATTCGATCGAGTATTATGCAACATACAATATTTACGAACTTCCACTTGATAACTGTTTCCTAATTCCAACTACAATGTTGTCAATCATATCCTCTCGATTTCATTCAGCGCTGCTTCAACAGCATCAGCTTCGCATATCTTTTGCATGAAACACAGTGACAGTTTGTCTTCAAATTTCGTCAACACTTCAATACTCAGATCAGTTGGGTATAAGGGAGTTCAGCAGAGCTTGTGTCTCGAAAGACAGCACTTGTTTCCCTAAAAGCGTTTGTCGCATTCCAAAGCACAAGAAATGGTTTCTGATTGAAAAATCCTGATTTCAGAGCTTTTTACCTTCCCATTGGCATTGCTCACCTGGACTGTTCGATGGTCACATGCCACATTTCGTGGATTGCTTGTGAACACCAAGGTCGGTAAAGTTTAGCAAACAATTTTCATTAGGAAAACCTGTTTACATCTTGGGAAAGCTTCAGAAAGTCTTTGGCAAAAAATATTGGGAACAATGTTTTAATACTGTGCTGTTGTGACAGAAAAAAACAAAAAAACATCGTAAACAAAGCTTCTTTAATACCTTCATTCGTAGCTCAAACACTGTTGCAGTCAATATAAATTCGACAGCTGGCGAAAACATATCGGTAATTGTCGTTTGCACAGTCCGTCGCCATAGACACACGAAACCGCAATCTTTTCGTGACGGGCCATTCGAGAGAAAACCAATTTCCTTTCGATTAATTTTGTGCTGCCGAAGCAAACACAACAACCTTACTTACTTACTTACAAACCGACAACATAGTGGTTACCAGGCAGTAGCCACAAAAACGGTGCCGAAACCCAGCCCCGACTAATAAGATTTTGCAACACTGTATGCAGTGTGTACTTGAATATTAAAGCACTAATTATTGCAGTTAGGAGGAAAGAAATGAAGAGATTACTTTATAACAATTAATCTATTTCTAGATTTCTATTTCTATTAAAGTACTTGTCAACACTTTCGTATCACGACAAGGAAATAAAAAGAAGAGAAAATTTACAAAGTTTGCATAACAATAAAATGATATGCATATATATACACATCAATCGTGACTTTTTGTAATTTAAAGGTTCTAAAATCCTAATATTTTTAAAAATATAGTAAAATATATAGTAAATAATAAATATAAGGTAAAAGGATAAATAATAATGGGGTTAAACAATGTATTATATAGATGTCAGACTAGGGCAATTCTGAGTATTGTTTACAAAACAGTAGTATTTTTAATATTATGATGCCTTCGAATATTTTGTTTATGTAATATCGAAATGGAGTGTATTGAGATCAACATTCTATATTTTTCCAAGCCTATTGTCCAAGGAATAGAATAAGTAGATGTTAGTAACATTCAGTGTGTTGAAACAGTTACACTGAATTCACTCTTTGGTGTTACTTTATAATTTGTCACAACACTCAACAGTAACAAACGAATTTAGACATGGAAGAAACCATGAACATCGTGACACTATACACGTTATATATATCAACATTTTGGAGTGGATTCTGTTGTTCTGTCCAGTTTCCACTTCTCTACCCCTGCAGTCCACCTTGCAATGTTCCTGTCAGAAATTTTTCTTCAAACAAATCATCTGGACAGCAAGGTGACACAATTTGCAAACAGTATCTATTTGGATTGCCTATGTTGGTCGGTGGAACACTGAGTTTGTTGCTTGTGGATGAGTAATGCGGAGCCTGACCATGCGGTTTCACGAGTTTTTCGGTGAACATTTATATTCTCAGTGCATTACAGAAGGATTGACCAACCTAAGTGATCTTACTTACTGCATGATTGATTGAGTATCGATAAACGATTACCCTGGGTACCAGAAGCAAACAAGCTAGATATATGAGAAAATAAATATACAGCTTGTCGAAAGGAAACAAGCAGAGAATGCATCGATTTGAGCAAGTATTGCCTCTGGTACCCAGGGTAACAAACGATCACATTCTGCTGGATTGGATTACATTGAAAGAGCAGTTCAAAATTTATGTCAAATGATCTTCCCAGTTTTGAAGCACATGGTCCAAATACCGAACTTGAATGTGATTTTCTGTTCCTTGGCTGCAGAAAAGATTACTGAATGTGCCTTAATAAGTCTTTTGTTTGTTACAGTTTGTCAGCATTGTTCGATCGATTTCTAGATGCTGACACAGTTACTGACTGCAACAGTTTCGCATTTGATAAGATACTGTAATAAAAACACTGAATGTAAATTATGTAAAACGGCTCATTTTATTGTTACTTGTACTGTATTTTAATTATGTTTGCAAATATTAAAGTGTCATCAATAACTCAAGAAACTGATATGTTTTATTGACATTTCTGAGCAGGGCTGTGTGACGCACATGAACTTGTGATCTTATTTATTTGCACCAACACACAATATTATCAAATTGTTGTTATTGCTTAACCTTATTAACTTCAGCAAGTTTATCAGCATGAATCTTCCCACTATGTGCACTCAAATTGTTTTTTAAAGCAAACTACATAGGATCAGTAGCAAAGATCTCCTATGAGAGCCTTCTCAAAACCAGGCGGCCGGCGGCTCATTCAGCCGCCTCTTCTGGACGTTTGGCTGCCTCTTTCAAAACTTTTGTACATACATTTATCAAGTGAACATAGTAAAACTGTGCTATGAGGATATATATATTTAGCCTTCTCCAGCAGCCTGTGAGCCTTTTACCTGGAATCATTTTGAGAAGGCTGCTCCTAACATGCTTATAATGGAGGCTGTTATGGAGAATTCAACAAAACGTCATTGTCATGTTCCAAACTGCTTGATGAATGTTTCTTTGGCAGTTTCATTCTATTTTCCATTCCATCAAATACACTGTAAGAACACTATGTGTACGCTTTACTTCCTGACAAAAATTGCAGAATGTGTACGCAAATGGTTCGTGGCTCGACAGCATTTGACTATTTGAAAACCTTTGGATACCTCTCTAAATTGTATATCATTTCACAATTTCAACACATTTTGTATAAACATATATTCAAACATAACACTGGCTGATGAATACAATGACTCATTTCACTTGGTTTGTATTTGTGACCACAGTGAGCCAGAGTACAACTGATAAATCAGTTATTCTTTAACCATGGGGAACAAAGACGACGATCAGCAAAGCAAGGATAAGTTGGATTTACCTTCAACAACTGGTTTTATATGTGCTCCAACTGCAGTACACACTTTTCTCAGGCTTTGACAAATAGGTCCTAAGAACTTTGCAATCATAAGCAACATATTATGCAACCCATAAGAATTCTATATGGAGACCAAAAAGTCTGCAGGACTGAGCGATCAAGTCAATTCTTAACTTCCAAATTTTAATTAGATTGCCCTTTTATAAAGAAATGTAATGGATAGCGTTACTATATGTGTCATTTAGAAAATACATAGTTTTAAAATTATCACCTTTTTATTGTCATTTAGAATCATGAAATTTTTAAAATTATCTGTAAAGTCTCTGTAATTCAGTTTTAACTGCAGATGAGATTAATAAATGATATATTAAATATTATTATTATTATTATTGTTATTGTTATTGTATTTAAAACAGAGCAGTAAAAACTAAGAATGTGCTAGGACAAATGCGACTAGAATGTTCATCACCAGGCATTGAGTCGTGTGGATGCACATGATGTCATGGTTGTTATAAATTCAAAATAGACTGCGAGAAGCCTTTTTCTTTTCCTCAGAATCCGTTGAGCGAAATGAAGATGCGAGGACTGTGGGCCACAAGAATCATGGGCGTGCGGGTGTGGGAGCAAAGAAAGAGAATCAATGCAGGCTTGCTCTCCAATGCAATTTTCCATACATTTCCTTTGAAAATTTTTGAGTTTATATTCGCTGTCATTTTTGAAATAATTAACATTGAGACTTGAAACTATGCTTTCAAACTAATGATACTGTAAACTATTCTTTCTATTTCTGAACATCATTTTGTCATAGCTAATAAATTTAAGGTAGGTGTGGTCACGTGACCTCTAACTGCAAAGGACCTATTTATCTTGTGCACGTCATTTTTATTTCAATCCTTTAACTCGATCCCAGGCTCTTTCCCTTAGAAATAGTGAGTTCAACTTTCATTGCGCTGAACACTGCAGAAAAATAGATATTTTCAAAACGTATATAATTTATACTTAACTTGATTTCATTTGAATAATATTTTATATCTTTCTAAGACCTGTGATGTACGCTAAGACACAGAGTAACTAACATATGTAAATCTCCGTATGATAGCAAATCTATCGGCAACAATAACGGGGAGGCACAGACCCCTTACGTTTTTATGAATTCATTTATAATTGCTTTTCGTGACAACTCAAGGTGTTGGTCAAGTGTTGGGAGACGTGGAGACATGCAGAAGATTTCCTTGTCTGACGATTGCTTCACGTTAGGAAAAGTGACACACGAAATGGGTGAGACTTCAAAGAAAGACTATTGTTTAGAACCTGTAGAAAGTGGTGAGACAATGAATATCTGGTACTCGGAGAATTCAGTTTGGTTCTAAAATGTAAAGTGAAAGCCATATCAAATAGGCGCGTATGCAGGGGGTGTACAATGGGCGCATATTAACCCATCTACCGTCTGAAAAGGTCTGCCCTAAAGAAGTAATCTAATAAATTGTAACTTCTAGACTATTAAAATTGACATTACGCGTTAAGTTTTTGCTGTGAGAATACACAGGAAACGAAATACAGTTAACAAGAGGTCAGTCGTAGGGACTGTTCGACTCAGGTAGGCTACAGGCTGATAGTGCATTCCCCATTGTATTTCTCGGACGAAACAAGCACAAACCTTCGCTAGTAGCTCTAGTTACAAAGTACGCATATCAAATGTAAAGAATGTCATAATCAATCAGGTTTTAAACCTGCTTCACGAAATATTAAACCCGTCAGTATTTGTGCCCATTGCGCAAATGCAGCAGGGAAACCGTTTTAAAACCTGTTTGACAAGTTTGGTTAAGAGAGAAAAGTTGAGTGGTGAAAAGATTAGCTACGTTCATACAAATTAATTCCAAAATGCCTGGGAAAGTTTTCTTCAAAAACGTATAACGGTCACGTTTTTCTATACAGGTCACGCAATGGGATTCTGGCATGAACAAAACCGTCCTGACCGTGACAACTATGTGGAAATCTTATGGGACAATATGCCCAAGCGTAAGTGCCAAGAACGAAACCCAACATGTTATACTATTACTACTACTACTACTACTACTACTACTACTACTACTACTACTACTACTACTACTACTACTACTACTACTA
>JANSTR010159105.1:0-10181 GCA_025434805.1 Antipathozoanthus remengesaui
CCCCCCCCCCCCCCCCCCCCCCCCCCCCCCCCCCCCCCCCCCCCCCCCCCCCCCCCCCATTAGAAATGGTTGCATGAAAATGCATATGGGGATCACCAGAAAAAATCTAGGAAAGCTATTTTATCATTCAAAAGGGGTAGCATGGTATTCTTAATAGAGGAACTGGAGGGGATAAGGTTGTTTGCTAAATAATGTTCTTGATAAATTTATGTAGTCCCTCTTCCCCCATGCACCCCCATGGATGTCATGCAGTGTATTTTTCTTGGATTAAATAACAAGGTTCCAGAAATTATTAGAACTTACAATTTTGTATGGTGTTTCTGAAGATGCTTCAGATCCCGTACATTCAGTTTCCTCTTCTCCCCTTTGAATCCCCTGTGTGCTTTGACAGAAGATGGGGAAATATGGATAAAATATATGGAATGAATTGAACTAATAATAATGACAAATAGTAATTTTTATTATTATTAATAATATCTTGATGATTACAGTATCGGTATAATTATAATTATTTAATATAATTATAATTATTATTAAATATTATATTCATGTACATAGAAAATAGATATAAAAATTCTCCCAAATGTTTTGAAGAGAATTGAGAACCTAGTCAAAGAGCCTGATTGGTAAAAGAGATAATGTTCAGTTTATGGACATTGAGGGCATCAGGGGGTGGTGCAGTGGCAAGTGTTCTGGTCTCTCATCTTGATGCAGATTAAAGTCTGTACACTATGTCCTTTCAGATACTCCAACAGTTCTGAGAAATTTGTGCTCTCAAGGTTTCAGTCAAGGGCTGGGAAATGGCATTATTTTGCCACTGAGAGTTATCAGTGAGAGTTTTTGCGGAAAATTTGCCAAGGCTCCATGGGTTTTTGCCTTTACAGTAGTTAATTTATTTTCATAACATAATCAACTAATTATTAGTACTGACAGTTTTTAAAACTTTAACTGATACATGTATCAGACAACCGATGAAATTTAATGATTTCAGTATTATAAAATATCTTTGATATGAGGCTTCTTGAGAAGGTATTGGTCAGGGACATAATTTATGTTTAGAATCATCAGCCAGAGCTTTCTACATTAAATGGTATTTAGCCACCTCTTCAGTTTTTTAGCCTTACACCTGAATAATTAACTGAAATCAGGTGTGTTCTGGTTACCAAAGCAAGGACACTCATCAAGTCGAGGGACCATTTTGATCCAAACTACTAGAGTGAGCAGAAAATTTTAACAACTTTCAGCTAATATAATTGTTTCATTTCTGTAAAATATACATGTAAATATAAGTGAGAAGACGTTCAATTGACTGAATTTTAAAACCAAACAATTGATGAAAGTAATCAAAGTTAATTGATCATGCATGAGCAAATGTTCAGTTCTCCAGGCACTTACAGTAGCTTTCCACCTGATACTCTACTTTCCTCCCTTGGCAAATACAATACCACTAATTAAGCCAACATCTGAGCATTTTCTGGATTAATGAAAGCTATTTGAAAATTAAAATTAAAATTTTGTTGTCTGGACTAGGTTTACCCATTTGAGTTTGCCTACACCGAGGAACACCATAAGATTTTACAAGTTGGTCGAAACATAACTTATATGAAAGAACTTGCAAGAAAGTTTCTGAATGGTTCTGTCACAGATGAGCGGCCATTCTTTCTCTATATTGGTTTCCATGACCCTCATCGATGTGGACACACCCAGCCCCAATATGGTGAGTCAAGATATTTACTGCAGCATTGGTGTATTCATGTACATTCATGTGTATGCAGGCATGTGTACACACATGTATAACTGTACTGGTTATCTTTGTTGTAACTCAAGGATTGAGCTTGACTAAATTTCCTTGTTTGACTAACTGGACCAGTAAGAGTAAACATTTGCTGTTTCGCAGGCATACATATTAGCCATTAATTACTGTAGTAGGGACTTTCTTAACAAACTCTTTTTACAACGGTCTAAGTTGCCCACCAAATGGTACAAGAAAACAAATATGTTAGAACTCTGGTATAGAGTTTAAAATGTTGTGGATAAAACTACTTGTTCATGATGTTTGTGGCTCTCAGTTTGACATATAAAATAAGAAATCGCCGTGTCATTTCTTTGGTACCCAGGATGCCTGATGTGCAGAACAAGAATTAACCTTACATGAATGAACAAAGACATAACTACAGGGGCCATGCATTTACTTTACAATGTATTTGCCATTATTTCCATCAAAAACAAATGCACAGCTAATGCCTCATATGTCACAGGAGGGGGGTACAGGGATCTACATTTACATTGTTGATTGATAGGTTTTGCTCTGAAATGACCTTCAATTCAAATGTACTTTCTGCACCTGTGCAGAATTGTTGGAAATTTGTTAATTATTTTAACTTCTGAAATCAATACAACTTACGTATAAGACATAAACAAAACCATGTATTAAACTTTACTTAACACTCACATGCAAAATGTAAGCTTGTGCCAACTAATAATTGTAGCTTTTGTAAAGATGAACCAGAGACTTTAATTCATCTATTTTTACAATGCCCATGTACAATTAAACAGTTTGGCAGAATGTTTTAAACTGGATAAACACATATCCTGGTCATGAGAATATAGAACTTAATGAGAATATGCTTTTAGGTCTATCCAATTGCAAAACTGTTATATTAAACTTAATAATACTCATTGCAAGATACTATATATTTTCTTAAATAAAACTAGAAAAGAAAAACCAATTCTTGTAGCCTACAAACAAAGAGTACAATAATATTTCTAGGATAGCCTTCCAACAAGGAAAACGGGTGGAATTCCTAAAAAAGTGGAGACCGTTTTCTTTTTAAGTAGAAAACAATTTTTTTCTAGTGCTCCTTTGTATTTTGTATTTTCTGAGTAAGAACAAATGAGACAACTATACAAAAAAACCCAAATGTTAATGGTAAGATTGTAGCTTTTGATAGATTGTACTGGTTTGTAGAGCAAAACAATAAATAAGGTTAAAAAACAAAACAAAAAAAACACTCACATGGATCCATTTTGAGTGTGTTGTCAAGTTGCTATGGAAACACTTCAAAGTATTGACAATTTAGTGTTTGTGTTTACATTCTCTTTCATTTTGTTTGTTGATCATGTTGGCATTGGTAGAATTTAAAATTACATTCTTTGTACTGGCCAGTTCATTGCTGCTTTACTTTGCCAATAGTATATGAAATGTAGTTTGCCCTACCAAGTCAGCAGCATAAAGTGTGTAGTATTTACAGCTCAAATTATCACAATAGGTTAATACTGAACTAGAAACTTTTGTGCTGGGCTTATCTACATATCATCAGTTATCTAAAGTGTTAACATTTTTTAGTTTCATTCAGATGTTGTTTTTTGCTTCTATTTAGTGTACAGAATTAATTTTGTTTAATAGGCAATTTCTGTGAGAAATTTGGAAATGGTGAGCCGGGAATGGGTCTAATACCAGATTGGAAGCCTGCTTCCTACAAACCAGATGAAGTGGCAGTGCCATATTTTGTGCAGGACACGCCTGCATCACGTGCAGATATAGCGGCACAGTACACAACCATTAGCAGACTTGACCAAGGTGTAGGACTCATGTTGGAAGAGTTAAGAACGGCAGGGTTCGAAGAGAACACACTAGTCATTTACAGTTCAGACAATGGCATTCCCTTCCCGTATGGAAGGACTAATTTACTTGATCCAGGTATGGCCGAGCCACTTCTCCTGTCTTCTCCCTTTTCACCTGAGAGGAACGGCCAAGTCAGTGATGCTATGGTAAGCCTTGTGGACATCACGCCTACTGTGTTAGATTGGTTTGGTATTGAGTACCCATCATATGAGATCTTCAGACACCACCCTGTGAAGTTAACTGGAAGCTCACTGTTGCCTGTCCTACAAAAAGAACCCCACACGGGTTGGGACACAGTCTTCGCAAGCCATAACCTACATGAAGCCACCATGTACTATCCAATGAGAGTCATTCGCAACCATAATTATAAGCTCATACAAAATATCAACTACAAAATGCCATTTCCTGTTGACCAAGACTTTTTTGTCTCGCCGACATTCCAAGATTTGTTGAACCGTACACGAAAAGGTGAGCCCACGCACTGGTTCAGCAGTCTCCAGCAATATTATTATCGACCACAGTGGGAATTGTATAATGTGAAGAGTGACCCAAAAGAGATGAATAACCTGGTTGATCGACCAGCGTATGAAGAGGTGATGCGTGATCTTCAGCTGCAGCTTCACCAGTGGCAGAACCTGACCTATGATCCGTGGATCTGTTCACCTGGTGGAGTACTGGAGAATGTTGGCCATTTTCCTCGTTCAGGTGTGTGTCTATCTATGGACAATGGTGTGTGACTGTAACCCGGCAAGTGAACCCTCCACAGCTCACAACATCTTCAAAACAAGATAATAGAAATGTGACTCGATCTGTATGTATGAATATTCCCCTCGGGTCAGCTGTGGTGACTCCACGAAGGTGTGAAAAGTTCGTTGAGCGGACCCATACCATCTCGGCCTTCCAATACCATAGGTGCTTTGGGCTTTAAAAATTGAGAGTGAGCGGAAGCTCGCACCGCTCGCTGCTGGACTCACACTCTTTTGCCGGTGTAACAGCGGATTTGGTCCCGCTGAGTAATTGTTTAGACGAGCGGTGAGTTCATGAAGTAAGCGTGAAATGGCCAGTTTGCGTCCTTTTTAATGAAGTCATTCAAACTTATTAAGTTGCGTAACGTTTGAAAACAGTGAACAATAAACAAAACATTCGGACCGCCTTTTGTAATTGAAGCTATTGTGGTTTCAATATATGCTACTTACGCGTGCGGTAAATCTTTCAAGCACGAGTGAATTGCAAAGTTAGCGTCCTTTCGAATTAAAACCATTATGTGATAGTCAATACTGACGCTTAAAGACGCGTGTAACAGATAAAAAAAGCTTTGAAAAATAAAGTTTGCTTCCTTTTTAATGATGTCTAAAACAAGAAACTTTGAATCAGGAGACATTTTCGTTTCTGGAATGACATACGGGGGGACCAAATCCGCGGAGGGAGCCCAAATCCACTAGTGGATTAATTGGGTCCGCCATGAGACCAGATCCGCTCGCGGATTTCAGGGTCCGGGAGGACTAAATCAGCGGGGGACCAATCCGCTGGGACACCGGCTTCGCCGGCCGTACAGCAAGTTTTTTACCTCTGGCCTCCAGGGTAGCCTTCCAAAGATAAAAACAGAGATATTTTAGTATTTTTTAGTATTCCTTCATGTATTCGTGCTGCATGCAAGTGCGTCCCAAATTGTATTCTTTTTAAAGTTATATTCAGTTCCGATATATATATTTTTTTAGATATCATAAAATATAGTTTATAAGTATAGCTTTTAGCATTTTACCGATTAGTTCAGATGTGATGTCTGTTATTTTTCTATTGAGCTGGCAAAAAGATGTGCCAAAGTATGTATTTAAACTTAACGATTCACGTTTAACAAATGTGTCAGTTTTACCAAGTTATTCATTTTGAACACTTTTTTCATTACCTAATTTTAATAGAGGATATTTGTATATTTACCATAGAATTTGATAAAATATATAAGCCAATATTGAGCAATGTGTTTGTGTAGCATTTACTTTCAAAGTCCGTTCCTGCATGTATAAAGATTAGAAAAATATAAAACATATTGTATCCGCTGTACTCCATACAGAGCCAACCAAACTGAGA
This sequence comes from Antipathozoanthus remengesaui, assembly GCA_025434805.1. Classification (NCBI taxonomy): domain Eukaryota; kingdom Metazoa; phylum Cnidaria; class Anthozoa; order Zoantharia; family Parazoanthidae; genus Antipathozoanthus; species Antipathozoanthus remengesaui. The sequence continues at coordinate 5,714 of JANSTR010159105.1, forward strand.
GAACATTAAGCAAGACATCCTTGTCGGCCTTGTTCAGTTCTACTTATACATTTGTTGTTTAATTGCTCTCAACGGTTCTGAACAGTGAAGAGTTTTAAAATGCCTTTGTGTCTCTTGTACATTACGGGAGACTTTATGGTGCTCAGTTTTGTTCTGTTTTAAAATTGCGCGTGACTGAAGAAGTTTGACGTTTGTGCAGGTGAAAAGGTATGTTAACTGTTGTTGGTCAAATCTTGGGTCGAATGTCACTGGTCACTCCTTCAACACAGTTCGTAGCCGGCAACAGTTAAATCGTATACCAGTAATTGCGAACAGTATTTAGCCCGCATAGTACGCCTAACACTGACAACATACACCCAGTACTCATACCGTATACTGCGTACTCACACCGTATATATACCAGTACTCACACCGTATACCCATGCAGTACTCACACCGTATACCCAGTACTCGCACCGTATACTCGCACCGTATACCCAGTACTCACACCGATATACCCAGTACTCACACCGTATACCCAGTACTCACACCGTATACTCGCACCGTATACCCAGTATACTAAACAACAACTCAGCAACAACAATTTATTTCCACTTAGTTTTATAGATAAAATGAACATAGATGACAATATTAGGAAAGTTGGATAGTGGATGGACACCCGAAATAACTTTAAGAGCTAATCTAGTCGTGTGCGCGTTATCATGATTGGAAGTTTCAAAAATGTAAACTTGTCAGAGAAGTACAACTAATACAATAATATAATCATTCAGGTAATATACAACACATTGACACAACAAGGACATGTATATGTAGAATAATGAAAACTGACGGAATACTGAAATTTACTAAATTCTGCCGAAAATGAGACAGAAACTGAACTAATTGCTGTGCTGAATAAGAGTTTCGCTTTAAGTTCCCGTTTAAAGCAACGGAAACTTAAACGGTTTTCAGCGATTCATCAACTTCATTCCAGCTTTTTGAACGAGAATATTTAAGGCTGAATTTTCCATAATTTGTTGTAATAGCTGGAATTACACTGAAAGGAGGATTTTGAAGATGAAACGCCGAGAATGAGCACTAACTGTATTGTCTCGTTAATATACCAGTGAAAACGTTGCCAAACGCCTTTGGCAGGCTTGATTTTGAAAATTGATACATAAAGCATGCAGTATATAAGAATATTATATCATGCAGTTCCTTTTGCAGAACAACTAACGGATTAATGCTTGTATTGTAAGTACAACCCCAAAGAGATGACCCCAAACCATACTAACACCGTCATTATACCCAGTACTCGCATCGTATACCCAGTACTCGCATCGTATACCCAGTACTCGCATCGTATACCCAATACTCGCATCGTATACCCAGTACTCGCACCGTATATCCATTAACTAACATCGTATACCCACTACTCGCACTATACAGTATATCCACCGGTAAACACTACCGTTAGCCGGGGACTTACAATTCATCATGTAACCTTGTACCATGAATTCCACCATATATCTGCCTGAATAACGTGGTTTGTTCAGTAAAGCCACTGCGTCAGATACAGGACGGTTAACAGAAAATTGATTGACATTCAAACTACAGATGAATTTTGGCAGTGATATAAAGTTTGGATAAGTTCTCTTGGGGTGTAGATGTGTTGAGAAAGTGATTGATAAGAAAAATATTGTGATCATTCTGCGGGTCACCTGTGCATGTGTTACGCTTGACGACCGAGGAAGTGGCTCATTCATGGTGATGTGGGGCAAGTAATACTGAGTGAAAAGAGGTTATTTACCTCAGAACCAAGTTGATTAATAGTATAAGGACAACACTGGCTGTGCCAGGAAAATTTGGAAAGAGCCTGGCACGTGGGAAAGTATTGGCCTGCCAGCAAGCGAATCCACAGAAGTAATTAGTGCTATTGTGTCTAGCTATATAGATAATCGGATCCAAGAATCAGCGAACTATTGCATTTTTTGTGCGTTCTAATTCATTAAACGCTAAACCAAGAAAATCATTGCAAAATAATTGTTAAGGATATTTCTTTTAAAGAAATACCGAAATACGATTATGAACAGTTTGAAAATCGGTTCATTTGTCAGGCAGTCGGCTTGATTGACAACGTAATATATGCAAGGTTAGAATTATCGTCGCAAATTAAATCGTGGTCTTCTTTTTCATTTGATATTCTCTTGTGTAAGTTTGTTGATTACTGTTTCTATCCCGAAAAGAATTCACGCCTTGCAATCTAAATCTATTATCTTGAACACTTTCATTTACTTAGCTTCGCTTACACCTGAGAATTGTAATTTGGGAATTTGATTCAATTAAAGTATTTCTTCTGAGCACAACCGTATAGCGCCTGTGTTAGCAGTAGTCGGCCTTCTAACACACGCAATTAAGCCATTGCCGCGAACAATAGCAAGCTAACTCGATTCTTTCCTCATTATGGTCCATTTTCTTAAGAAGAATTGAACAGGACTTTAAGAGAAAGCAGCTAATGAAGCTCTCATAGGGAGACAAAAGCCTTTCGCAGTTTTGTTTACATCAGGGAAATGATTACCGAAGCTTGCGATGAGATAGAACTGGGCATCGGCACTTTACGTCAGTGGAATGAGCCAGTTTTGGTAAAGGCCGCCTAAAAATTCCCGAGTTTCTAAATTAGATAGCCGCGAGTTTCGATAAATTGTATGGGAATTCGAGCTGTATGTTTTACCTTTATGCTGCGGCCGCCTTTGAGTTGGCGGCCATTCATTAAGCTGCTATATTCTTTTGATAGACACTCCGTGATTAGAAAAGAAAACCTTCAAAAACGAATAGGACCGAAAAATAATGACTTGATTGCTTCATCTCTGAAAAGATTAGCAAGATTGTTCCCAAAAATGCTTTGTAATAAGAGCAGGAATTTATAAAGAAGCTCTTTCTAATTCTAGATAATGCAGTTAAAAATTCTAAGCCGAGACTTTCACATCGACAAATTGAAGCATTTCAGAAGTATCGCGCTTATTGTCCCAGAAGCTTTTGAAGGAACTGATATAGAGTGCCTCGAAAACTTAATTTCCGTTTTCTTCGATAGAGCTAATTAGTTGCTATTCAAGCCAAGGCAAAACAGCTTCTGCACATCCAGTTGCTTTGAGGACTAGAAGTGGAAAGAGCGTGTTTTGGTGCAATCGTCAGGATTCTTTGTCGAGATGGCGACAACGATCCACAAGAGTCCTTTTCGACAACTGGAGCATTATCGCAATAAACTTTACACTTCTACTTCCATCTACGGTGAAAATGATCTGCAAATTCTTCAGCCAGCTTGTAAACTTCAAGATCTTGAAATCCAGAGCGTTGTCGAGGAAGTGTTAAGCTCGAATTTACAAGGAGTATCTTACAGCACATGGGACTGTGAAACGCGGTGCACTGCTTTAAGCGAACTCATCAAGAGAAAACTTGAAGGAAGCAGCACAAGATTGTCAAATGTTATGGTGATGGTTTTTATTGGCAAACTGAACGATACGGGACTTGAGAAGGCAAGTCATCGCGTTTGGAAGCCAGATTACGACAGCTTTGCTTCGGCATGGTACAAGAACTCGTCGCTGTTTGCTGTCGGTACAGTGTTTGCTACTTATCACAAACTACAAGGGACTTTGTGAGACGAATCACAAATCTGGAAGAACTAAGTAGTGGATGAGTAACTTTGGGCAAATAATTTTTGAATATTAAAGTATGTGTACTCGTGTCGATAAAGCCCGTAGTCTTACCATAAGACACGTGTTTGATACGTTTCCAAGAAGCGTGAACGCACAGAGAATTGAAATGAGAAATGATTCATATTTGGCTGAAATGACTTTAACCCAGTTAGTGTAATTTAAACTTGGGACAGACGTCGATCTTTTCATGAGTCGAACTAAATTGTATAGTTTGTGTCGACCTAAATTAAATTTTTCGGGTGCTCAGGGTAAACGTGGAACCTTAATTTTCAGTCGGACGATCCAAATAAAATCTCCGTAAAAATTAATCGGGGCAAACGACGAACTTATACCATGCACTTTTAAAATTGATAAATTTAGTTCGACTCGTGAAGAGTTCGGCGTTTGTCCCGAGACGTATGAGGGCAAATAATATATACTCCAGCATGGACTATGTATCCTAGGTATCTACGTTTAGACTAGCGTATTTCAATTTTTAGACTTTCTGTGTTTGAGATATTGTCCGCTCTTTGAAGATATACTTTACTGGTTAGGACTGCATTATTTATAACCCAACAGTTCATGAATCAGTGTATTTTGTACAAATTACTTTTAAAACAACACTTTATAAGCCCAAGTAAGTAATTAAGTATTTAAAATTTCCAAATTGGCTCCGCGGCCAAAAACATTGATAAAAATTGGAAACCACTAATACAGATGCTAAGTAAATAGTTTTTAAAAAAACTATAGACTGCGTCGGCGGGTAGGTAAAACGTATGATAAAATCAACGGAGGAT
>JANSTR010159116.1:0-10178 GCA_025434805.1 Antipathozoanthus remengesaui
TAAGGACACTTCTCACAGATACAAAGATATCATCTTGAAGGTGCAGGATAAAAAATATCAAATTATCACGATAAGATTTAAAACTGCATAGGAAATAACTATTTACCAAAACAACTAGACCAATGGCTGCAATGGCCTGGTATTATAATACCGAAAACTTTATTTGAGCTAGATTGCAAAACAGTCTCTCTCATATATACCCCGGGTTTCTGAAGTATAAGAGAATAAACGGGATAATGTACAGCAACAATATACGTCATAAACAAACAAAACTGATTATCCCCTTTGTCGTTTCTGTAATATCAAAATATATTAAATTTAAAAGTATGCTTTTTACAAATGCTCCTAAAATAATTCACGAATTTTGGAGGCAATTCAAATCATTGTGCTGAGAACTAGTTCAGTATAAATTTTCAAAGATCTAGAGATAAATATGTGAACGCTTCGGAATTTCGGATGAAAATATATCCTATAAAATGAAATTATTCTGACCAGCAAACTCTATTTTATCGCTGCAAAATTACATCTTGATCTTATCGCAATTCGCAAACGACACAGAAAATAACTATTTACCAAAACAGCTAGACCAACGGCTGTGGCCGGGTATTAATCAACACGGAAAACCTTTTTCAGTTTAGGAAGATGCAAAAACATCTTTACTTAATGCTGTTGAAATAGCTCAAGAATATTGAAAGCAAACCTATTCACTTCAGACAAACTACATTTTTCAGATATCTGGATACAGAAGACGTGACCTTTCATAATTCGAAAGGCAAACTCGGCAAAATTAGATCAAACTATAGTTCTAAAGATAACTAAAATAACACGCTATAAAAATAAATTGAATATGGCGAAACTCGAAATCCAGTATCATTTTAAGCCATTTTGTCATTTTACTTCCCTTAATGGAAATTACAACAATGAAACTCACAGCTGTGGCCAGATTTAAAAAATGTTACAGCGACATATCTCTCGAGATAGATTAGCGAAAAATCCTTACTTCGTTCTGATCTTCCGACACATCAATATGTACGAAGGCTAATTTTAACTAACAAAATACTTCACAAAATAGGCAAACAAACTCTGTTCTTTGCTATATCAGCAATATTGAAATAGACATTTTTAGCAGTTTTTTCGAATTCTCGAATAATTGCTGAAAGCAAATCTGCTCCCTTGTACATCAGAATAATTTTATTTGCAAGATACCTAGATATATGAATGTCACCTGCGGAATTTCCAGGTTTGAATAAAAAATAAATCGTTGGTTTCAAAATAGACATTTTTGAGTAGGTTTTTTAGAATACTCAATTAATCCTTGCGTAGCAGACTAGGCTGTGCTCTAAATTATTTTTGCAATATGGAAATATATATTTTTTAGAGCTCGTTTTCCGTTTTGAGTGCAATACGGAAGTTGCTATGGAAACACCCGCAAGCGCCAAATTGGAAAACAAAAACAAAATGGCTGACAGTCGTTTTGCTATACTTCAACCAATGCGATGTTGAGCAACTAAGAGAAAATTCTAAAAACCAAAATATACTTTGAAAGCAACACGGACCTAATTGAAAGTTTGGTAGAATTGGGCGACCGAACGCAAGTCAACCAGAAAATTGAAGAATACGAGCATGAAGAGCTCGATAAAATGTTATTTTTAGTATTTAAGTATTTTAGAAACGAGGTATTTTGCTGAGAATATAATAAACAAAAATTCGCATGAACTTGCTGGGGCATTTCGTGATTTATGGTCGCTAGTGATGTTTTGAAGTTCTCAAATCGCTCTCGCCTTCGGCTCTTGCAATTTTGAGATCTTTCAAAACATCGCTCGCGCCCATAAATCACGAAATGCACTCGCGTTCATGCGATTTCCTATTTCCTGATTTGAAAGAATTTTTAAAAAAATTCTGTATGGCAAAATCCAACCAGATAAAATGATGTGACCTGATAAAATGTATCTTATGAAATCAAATTTATATGAATTTCAAATTCTATATTTATTGCTTCAGAATTAGAAACAACTTGATGTTATCGCAAATTACATCCAAAAATAGCTAAAATCTAGAATTAGAAACTAGATCTTATCGCAAACTGTATCCAAAAATAACTAAAATGGTAAACTATACTATAAATTGTTCAGTGTCATTTTAAGAAATGGAAAGCCTTACGTTTTTAAGTCCAAATCATAATAATTAACAAAATCTACAAAGGTGGATAGACTAAAAATGTACAACAACCCAACTTTTGAGCTGGAGTGAACAAAATCTTTACTCTACATTGTGAAATGACAATCTGTACTAAATCTACCGATTTCGGCAGTACTCAGAGTAAGAACCTGAATAAGACACTCTGCAACAACAGTGTACTTCATAAAATTGGCAACATAGACGATTTTTATCTCCAAAAACGAAATACATATTTCAGAGAACGTTCTTCAAATTTTCAATAGTTGTAAGCAGACTAATTCCTTGTGCATACTGTATTTTGGACAGAAGGTTTAGTACTGTGAAACGTTCTCAAACCTCTTTTGTACTATCTGAAAAATAGCCTGTTAAAGCTTCTCAATTCTCGGGTAACCGCTTTGGTGAGTCACACACGCACCTTTCAGGTTAAACAAATTATGTTTCGCAACAGTTTATTTGTAAATATCGATGACGCCCGCATCTGCATGATCTCAAGGGCCAGACCACTTTATTTTTCCCAATAATTTCAAACGACATTTCCCCAAATGGAGATAAACTTAACTAAGTCACAATTCTTTTAATTTAAATATATGTTTGCTATATTTGAGCATTTGTCTACGCGAATCAAAATATAAGAGGAGATCGATAAGTTAAACTAAGAAGCTATGTCGGACAATCGAAAGAAATCGAGGTCTTTGCCGATTTCGCAAGATCGACTTAAAGGAATTTGATTCTGCGTGACAACTGTATGCTAAAATAGAATTTTGTTTTGTTTAAGTTGCGAGAAGCTTCGGTTGCTGAAAGGGCGTGTAACTTCTGATTGATCCGCTGATAGTACCGATCTTCACAGATTTTCTGGATGAAAGCTCATAAGATTCATAGGAAAGAACATCAGTAATATTTACAATGAGGCTATTCAAAATAATATAGCTTTTAGAGAAAAAGAAAATATTTTAGTTTTATTCAATATCTTTTTGTCATATATTTTTGACTCGCGGAAGCTGAATCCGCTAAGTTTAACTTACGAGTTCCGCCTTGCAATCAGATCTTCCGTGATTTCCTAATCCATTATTTGGAAAAGATATGCTTCAGGCGTATTGCGCCATTTCCCCTCCACTTTCACCGCTATAAATACAACCGTGGCCGAGGTCATTTATGATTTACGCTGTCCTCGCTTCCCTAGCTGTGATGGTTCTAAATTCATGACAAACGTTCTTATTCGAAAGACGGAGATATTGAGCGCAGAACAACTGAAGCCAACTCAGCAACCAAAGAAGCCAAGTGTTATATGTACATAAATTCTGATAATCTGAAGGAAACAAACAATCCTTTTAGAGAGGCAAAGTACAGTTCAGTTTTTTCCAGGAGTCATTGCAATATAGCATACCGAATTACTTGCCAATTACTAAATTCTTCACATTCGCTTGTTGCTAAAAAAACAAGCTTATATCTGTGAATAGAAGGTATTCAAATTGGAGGAATGAGGAAACAAAAGACTGTTCAAGAGAAAACCTGGTTTTGTAGCAAGCGAGAAGTACATGAGAAGTTTATGGATCTGTGCGAGACTGGAAATCCGTGCGATGCCACAGATTTCTACCCCGAATTCTTCAACGCAGTAATTAATAATGAGGAAAAGAGGATAGAAAATGACAAATTGCTTGAAAAATACATGAAGGCTTCAAGTAAAGACAGAACTGTATGTAACTTTGAAGAATTCAAAGGCATTCTATCAAGCTTTGATATCGTTACATTACATTAATAACTTATTTAAAGTTATTCTTATTTATGGATTCTAATGTAAATGAAAAACCGTCGAGACTTTGACCCATGCAAAGCTTCATTTGCAGCTGGTTCTCTCAATAGAGAAAGATCTTCACTTCATTGAAAATATTCAAAATAATTGGACCAAGTGCTCCAATTTATCAGGCAATCCAACCATGTTTATTGGTTTATTGTTACCAAGGGAACCACGTTCTTCATCTTCGTTTTGTAACATTTTCGTTAACTTACAACCGATATGTCAACAGTTTCTGTATTCATATGTAGAAAAGGACTGAAGAGTGCTGTAGTATGTGCCGTGTTTATATTATGGTATAGCTCTAAGCCGGAAACGAGAATAAATAGTGTAAAAATCCTTGCAAATGTTATGACGGTTGTTGTGCCAGGTTCCTACTTGTTTCCGCATACTGTATTTCACACTTGTTGATAAATTTGCAACCAATTCACATTTCATACATTCTAACGTATTTTATTCAGCTATTGAATTCTCGAAGCTAAATACGAAAAGATATTTATGTCGAACGTGCCGCAGGTTGAGCCCAATATTAAAAGTCGAGCCTTAAATATTTTTCCACATTGGGAAAGACTCGAATAAGTATTTTATTAAAACCGAAGAAATAATCATCGATCAATGAAAAACAATTTGATCCGAAAAACGGATCTTTTTTGCCGACTTGGTCATGATTAAGCCGAAGGACGAAGGTCGCTACGAACACTGCCAGTAAAAATTACATCGCCTGAATAGCAAATTGTTGGACCAATAAGAATCTTCAAGGCCATTTACCAAACAAAGATCATGTGCAAACAGTCCAATACTTTGCTGTCCAATATGGCTGTCCAATTTCGTCCAATATTGGATCGACATGTGACCGTAATGCAGACATATGGTTGTCACTGTGGTATAATAGAGATCTTTATTATTATATAGTGATAAACTACCAATCATATGTCTGCATAGCAGTCACGTGCTGATCCAATATTTGACGATATTGGACAGCATCATATTCGACAGCCAACTATTGGACTGTTTGCACGTGATCTACTGTTGCGGATAAGGCGTGATGGGTTCTCAATCATTTGCTGTTCACGTGATGTAATTTTACCATCACTATTGTACTGGTAGTGTAGTGCTAGTGACCTTCGTCCGGTCAACTCAGCGTCAACTTGTGAAACGAAATTCGAAGTCACCAAGCCAAAGTCAGTGTTTGTAATTTTCTTCGGTATAATAACAAACTTACTGGATTCATCCTCCTCCCCTATTGAAGTCTCGACTTATATATCTTTCCATATTGGGCTTGGACGAATCCAGGTGTATATTATTAGGCTTTAAATTCTTTCAGAATTTACTTAGTTTTAATATATTACTCAGTTTCCTATGCTGAGAACATGGCGCTTATGGTAATGACATGTAGCGTGTTATACAATCTCCAACATAACTGATGCTTGTCGACTTCTTCATAATAGTTTATTCTTTATTCAATTTGTCTGATTAAACTTTTGCCTGGTGTTTTTAAGTTTGTTCTTAATTATTGGACTTTTTGCCCATATTGCTTCAACTGTGGCTTTGCTGAATCGTTTAAAGCTTATTATTTTAAGACCGCCAATCCTTTTTACCTGCGATCAAAGTTGACCCGCAATTAGTTCATGGTCTACTAATTAATTTCCACGACTCTATTATCATTTTAAAAACTGCGTATTGCTCATCATTAAAATATTCAAGATACAGTACTACAGTGGAACCCCAACATAACGAAGTGCCAAGGGCCCGGACAATTTACTGCATTATAACGGGGGCTCGTTATAAATAAAACCCCGATATAACAAGTTACTGAACTTCGTTCCTATCAGGGTTTTGATAAGACACAAATTAGCGGTGAAAATCATCCTTATAATATTGATTCATTACGTGATAAACATATCAAAATGGTATCACAATTTTCAAACAAACAGCGTACAGCATCTCATAATCTTACTAACGGTACCATTTCTTTTTCTACGGAAGAAATAATAGTCTAGAAAGGGTTGTTAGATTTAGACTGTGTTTGTTCAGTGAAACGCAATCGTGAAAATGCGTCCTCCATGGCATCAAGATTCTTGATGAATTGCTCTCGGTCTGTGGAAAAAGTGTTCTCCGATGTTAACAAGAAATCCCGAATCTCTTGTATACGTTCGGTAGCTTCTAGAGGGCGAATTGTGAAGAGCTTTTTTTTCTGGTTGTGATTGAAATTAAGGACAAAACTAGGGAAATTTATGGTACAGCATGTCAAAATACTTGTACCATTTTTGTGAACTTCTTTATACTGGGGTAAAATGTGGCCTCCGGGAACCAAAACTTGGCTTGTTTATATACTGGGGTTTTCGTTATGACGGGGTTCATTATATCGGGGTCTTTCCCATAAAATTTACTGTAATTTTGCCGGGTTGAAAAAAAAATCGTTATATTAAACGGGAATTTCGCTATATCGCAGTTCGTTATGTCGGGGTTCTGCTGCACCATTTGTGGTTTATCAACTTTTGATATTTTGACTGATTAAGCGGAAGGAAACGTGTTTATATATATACACTCTTTGAAAAATGTCCAAGCTCCATGTGCATGTTATAATTAACAAAGAAAACAGCTTTTTCCGTGCTCCGTACAGTAATAAAGTGACAAGAGCACGGAAAAAGTGTCGGGAGAAACGAGGTTCGAAGGCGAACGTTCTTCCTCACTTCTTGAGTGCTCTCGTCACGTCCCGCAGCCTGCTTTATTACTTTACGGAGTACCGGAAAAGTTGTTCTAATTGTATAGACAAACAAACTTCCTCGGATTAATTTTGTTGATTTGTGTTTTGCTTTGTGACTTGTACGTTTGCCTCGCGATCGGCTTTTGAAACTATACTGTTTACTTCTGAAACAGAGAGCCCGGTAAAAATTGGTTCAGATTTTTCAAGGAACTTCATTGTTGGACTGGGATGTCAGTCAGCAATGGGGATAGTGCACACGAATTCTACATTTTCCAAGCCAAGTCGGGCATGTCGCACTCGGACGCTGTTTTAATAGTCCCCAATAAATCGACAGAGTAGTAGTTGTAACTATCTTCTATACTGTGAAAAAGCGCGGTTTTGGACCAATCAGAGCAATCTATATTACAAAAGTGCATAAGTGAGTGATCTTTTCTTATAAACTTTATGCATGAACTTATATCCGTTTTCAAATACCATTTTAATAACCGAAACATAAAAAATAAAAACAACCCGCTTACTACGGCTTTTTTACTATTTGGGTTATTTCAATTGTAAGAGCAGATGATGTTTCTTCTGAGATACAGGAGACAGCAGCATTTGAAATGGCAAAAAAGTCTTCAAACAGCTCTTCACTATTGGAACATGCAAATAATACTTATAAATTGAAAAGAAAAAAAAGGAAAAACAGTCTCCAATTTCAAACGTTCAATATTCACTAATTTGCCAAGCATAAAAGTGAATTCATCAGAAAGAAAGAATTGTATTTATTTACAATAAACGGATAAATAAAATGTACCTTTAATAAAGTAAAACGTATAGCACCCAAGTCTTGTTTACAACTTCACTGACCTCATCCCACGGCCTCATCCAGCAAAACCCAAAGTTCATTTTGTCTAATTCTAACCAGTCAAACTTCAACACGCAATCTAAAGGTTTATGCTTGTGATTAACAAAACCATACCAAATTGAAAATATTCACTAAGAACATACAACCTTTATTATAATTATAAACTCACATGTGTTTGAGATTAAAAATATTATTACTTAAACAAGATTTCATTATTACATCGACAAAGTCATCTTTATCGGAGGCGCAAAGTAATACACTTAATCAATGTCATGGCAAAGCAAGTTTGCAGGGTTTGACATATCTATTGTTTTCCTTATCATGATCTGTAAACGTATTACGAGTGCACAGAAGACCAGCAATTATTTCTGTGTATAACGGCTATATTTTATGTTGTCCTATTTATAGCAGACGAGTCCCTCTTTGTAATAGATTTGCTGATGCTAAGTGAGTGATTCCATTTTTTTCGACAGCAGAAAAGTTTCTTGCCAAGATATTTGAAAGTCTTTGCGTATTTCGGCAGACGCATGGCATAAAGGTAAGGATTAACTAATGAATTGAAACACAAGAGAATCAGTGAAACGGTTTTAAATATTAACATGAAAACAGCGGCATTTTTCCAACAAATAGCGCAAAAGAACTCCAGCGATTGATAAACAAAATATGGAACAAAACAAGCAATGAACACTACCGTAAGAAGTACAACTCCTTTTGTCACCTTTTTCTCTCTCTCTACTACGTTTCTTAGCACAACGGAAGACTCGGTTCGAATTTTCATAGCAGTGGTTTGCTTGCGCATATAATGAATGACAAACCCACAGACAATAACTAGTGCTAGAAAAGCAACAGTGCCGTGACAGTTATAAATGAAATCTGCGAAACTCTTGAGAAAGATGGGAAGACAGGTGGAAAGAGCTGTGAAATAAACCCACGTACACACAATGACGAATCTGACCTTGCCCTTTGTTACTTTGTATTGGTACTGGAGTGGACTTCGGATTGCAATTAATCTGTCCACACTCAGAGCCAACAAGTTTATGGTTGATATTGCTACCAAGTCAAATCTCATTATTCCAGTTCCCCTTTCTGCACCCTTGTGTAGATCTTCCTTATATGCAGCAGCAGTGATATACCAACATCCAGTCAAAAAGCTGATCAAAGCTCCGACAAGGAAATCTGCTACGGCCAAGCTCAGTACAACATGATTTGATGGGCATCGACGAATTGTCTTCAAAGGATCGAGCAGAATAGCCGCAATAACAAGTCCGTTCCCTACGACTATAAAAACTCCAGTTACTAATAATGCCGTTCCTGTTATCCATGCCAGCAGAACAAAATCTATTCCAGGTATTGCCAACAGATAATCAATTGCAGAGAATTCTTTCCAGGTGTTATTTGTAGCTGTTGAGATGTTTGCGGCCATCCTTTTATTTTCTCCGTACACAACGAAGAATCTCTCTTGGAACTATTTCCCTTTGAATTCTTCAAAAACAATCTACCTGTCCCCTGACTTCGGATGTTTCCAGTTTTATATTATTTGCCCGAAAACCGTTTTGCAAAGGAATATAAACATCCGTTTAATAACTATTTTATTAATTTAATTAAAGGATGTTGTGTTTTGTTTTAATATGACTGAGAAAAGTCACATTTAGATAGGTAACTTTGTATATAACCTAAGTTTTTAATATCACGAAATTTTAGTTTCCATAACAAAGAATCCATGCAAACAAACAACTGAATCGACTCCGGACAGGTTAAACAGAAAATCAATTATAGAGGGTTGTTGCGCTGTGATATTTGTACGGCTGTTGAGATATTCGTAGCGACCCTTTTATTTGCTCAGTACACAACGAAAAATGTCTCTTGGAACTATTTCCCTTTTGTTTTCTACAAAAACGCTCTACCCGTCCTCTGACTTGTGAAGGTTGCAATTTTATATTACATTTCCTGAAAACCGCTTGCAAAGAAATATAAACATCCGTTTGATAACTTCATTGAGATTTAGATAAAGGACGACGGGTTTTATTTTAATATGACTGAGAAAATCATGTTTAGATAGGTACGTTTGTATATAACCTTTTTAATCTCACGAAATTTTAAGCTTAAATTGAATTCACACAACCGAACACAATAGAACATAAAACACGCACCACTAAACATGAAAACAACTCTTTGTTTAGTTTGGGCTATCTTCCGAAAATCCTGAAAGAAGCAAAGCAGTAAATTATTATTATATACAAAAGGAACTTTATCAACGCACTTCAGTTACCCTAACGAGTGATAATTCGCACTACAGCTGTGTTTTGTCATAAACCGCGAAGTCGAGTTGTACGTAAATAACTATAAATAGATGGATTGTTTCAATCATACTACTGTTGTACAGTAAATGGTTATGTAATTTTGTAGTTCTGAATTTTTTTTCTTATACTTGTTTTAACATTTGTAAAGCGCAGATATTTTTATTAAATGTTATTGTTAAAGTAGGGAGTGTAAATAACAAAATCAATGCTGCAATTTGAATGGCTATCTTACTCGTGGTCTATCATGTATTAGTATTAACCAAACAGGTGAATAGCGCTTTTCGCGCGCTCTGATTGGTTCATCAAACACCGAATATCCCGTGCTATTCACTTCGGTTACTCATGCATGAAATT